>VDFB02323466.1:55799-74961 GCA_007258455.2 Sequoia sempervirens | reverse complement strand
AAAAAATTAAAATTATTTTGATTTTTGTGCCCAGTGGGACTAATTCTCCCTTAGTGGTGACTTGGTCCCACCAAGGAAATTTTACTGGGTGTTGAGGATTGAAGTGCATTTAATGAGGTTTAATGGGAATATTCTTAAAAATAGACTTAAGTATGGTTGAAAAGTGCATTAACTAGTCATTTAAACATAAGAAAGGGTTGAATTAGTGTTCAAAGGTCTAGAAAAGCATGAGAGTTTGTTACAACTCTTTACGACACTTTGAAATAAGACATGGTAAGTGATAAAAATGGGTTATTTAAGTGAATTATAATGAAAGGACCTCCTATAAAAGCATGAAAGTGAGTTACAACACTTCACAACACTTTTATAAGACATCCTAGAATTCTTAATGATTCACAAGGGTCCAAGAACTAATGTGAATGTGTTGGCCACATTACAACATTAAATCTAGGAAATATCAAGCCAAAGTCCACTAGGAGGGCCCAAACATGAGAAAAAGTAGAAGGGTTAATTTTTCTGTGTCCATAATGAAGACCAATCATACTCAGATAAAATCATCATCTTATTTTATTGATTAAATAATTATCTTCACTTCTATCTAAAATGTGATTACAAAGAAATATTAAATGTTGGAAGTGATTAGTTATAATTGAAAGTGATTAGTTAAATATAAAGTCTATGGAAAACTAGAAAAAATAAATGTAACCACCCAAAGAAATCATTTTATTGGGTGCATTAGGCACAACCAATGACCACACTTCATTGGTAAATAATGGAACATGTGTGGGAGCACATTAGAATACTCAAGCATGAGTTTTGAGTTGTACAAGTCATGTAAAACATTAGTAGACAATTATAGAGTAGTGGCTGGAAAAATGCAGGAGAAGTTATTGGTACCCATAGCCATGGTTGTTTAAAACTAGCAAGTGAAAAATGTGATGAAAATGTTGTTGCATGTTTTTGCATGTCTTTGCATGTCTTTATATGTCATTGATAAAGGTTATTTTCTAGGATATTAATGCATTTTGGACCCTCTTGTTGGTGGATGAAGCCTGGATTTTGGTGAACCATGTTAAATCTTGGTGTTGTCTTCTTGCTGCTATAATTTTTTGGGTTCTCTATTTCTTTATTTTATTTATCAAATATGCATTTAATTGATTGAAATCTACCTTATAACCCTAACACCAACTAGGTTGAGGATTTGGCCATTGGGGATTTTTCCACTGGTTCTGATTTGCTTACGAGGGGTGAGAGTTTCAAGCATAAAATTTTTGGTTGCCAATAGGAAAAGATGAATTAAAGATAAGGGGGTCTTGTGACATACCTTGTCGATACTACCCTGGCCTTCTTTGTGCTATATAAAAGAGTTGTCTATCATCTCCTTCAATGGGTTGAAATTTAGGCTTCTCAACTTTTTACCACTGGATGTTGGCCACTCTTTTACATTTACAGTTTGTTTTTCTTTACATATAGCTTGGAAAATACTCAATAATCATAGCCTCTACTTCCTCTTGCTTCTTCTTGATGTGGAGATTATCTAGCTATCTTTCCAAATGACTAATTATTTCTTCTTTCATATTGGATAATAGATTGCTCAACTCAACTTTAGAAACCCTAGTAGATGATTTACCAAGAACTAATGTTATAGTTTCTATTGGCCTCTTTGTGAAGGTCCTAGAGTAGTTTCTACATATCTTACAAATATTTTCAAATTTCATTTGAGAGACATCTCATCTTCTAATAGGTTGAGGGAATCAATACAGTCTTCATTAAATTCTCTCAAAAATACTAGTTTGAGAGAATCTTCTGGCAACTTGTTCTTGGGGTTTTTCTTAAGTGAAAACTGAAATATGTCAACATAATCTTCTAGAGATTCATCATCCTTTTGTGTCTTTCGAAATACATAATCCTTCCTCCTATTAGGTCCTCTATAGTAGTCTTGATACTTCTCCAAAATAAATGTCTTCATGGTGTCCTAATCAGGAACAACATCTTTACCTAATCCCATAAACCATCTCAAAGCTACTTCCTTGAGAGTGGCAAGAACAAGCTTAAACCTATGTGCATTAAAAGTATAACCATACATTTTGCATAAGACATCAAATTCAAAGAGGAATGTATCAGGGTCTTCAGTGAGTAACTCATAAAAAACTGGAAAGGCTGAAGGAGGGAGTTTGTTTAGCACAATAGCCCTTTGTTGGTTAGTAATAGGAAACCCAAATGTTGGTCGAGCATCATCATCATCTACTGTACCACTCATAGTGTGGTATGTTCCTTTTGTATGTGTGCTAGAATTTGGTGAAAATGAAATTTCTTCTTCAATGGTACCTTCTCTCTAAGTACTAGGTTCACCAATTTATGCAATAGTTTCTTGGCATGTAGAGAGAAGGAACCTACCCAAGGGATCTCTTTTCCTCCGCATACATAAAATATGACTTTAAATTTAGCGGGCCTACATAATGTTAGTATCTTGGTGTTGAAAAAGTGGTGTTTAATAGTCCTAATGCTTGAAAGAAAAATTAGCTATGAAAACTTGTAAAAACAGGTCTATGAAGATAGCACCATCTCCGAAAATGACAAAAAATGTAGAATCTAACTAATGTGTTTGTAAACTTGATAAAATATACTCAATTCAGAGGGTTAACTAGCTGAACAATTCACTTCACATTGTTAAGACTACATTAAATCATCAATGAAGGTGCATAAGCTTATGATGGTACTATACAGTATGTTCTTTCATAGACTCATGTACACCTAAATTATCCTAGGTAAACTCATTCAGCTAATATACTTTACTAAAAACTTACAAAATTGTAAAAACAATGAAAGTAGTTACAAAACCTAATCGCTACGGGTACCTTCAACATAGGTTGTAGGTGACTGCTAATAATAAGTAAGTACAAAATAGACTAAAACTTGTTTAGAATAACAAAACAATCTATAAGAATTGGCTATGAAGGTAGCCACCCAAGATCTAGAGGCCTAATAGAAAGCACAAATGAGAGAGAAAAGAATATGCCAAGAATAAAATGTATTCAATGTCAATGATATGAGAGGATTCTAATTACCATAGTACATAGGAGACCCCTTGGTTATATAGCCAAGGTGAGAACATAGGAGGGCATAAGATTATGATAAGTGTCGTAATCTTATGACATGAGACAACAATGAAGAGTTATCACTCCACCTAAAGTGGGAAAGAGATAATGTGATAATCTCGACAAAAGGTGGATCTCGCACAAAAGGTGGAGAGATGATCACATGATGTGTCCACAAAAGGTGGAAGTGATGTGGTAATGACATGTCAAGTCCACCAAAAGTGGAAAATCTCCAACAACCTCCTATGTGGTCCCTATGTAAACTTAACTAACATGTAATCATGACCTAGGACAAGGTACAAGACATTTAATTACACCAACACAATCAAATCTAACCTCCAAAGTGCTAAGATTTACTATTTATACAACTTTTCATGAACAATGAATAATGAAATCAACCATAAGAACTATTTCTACCTTACTTGCAATGTAATTATGAAACAATGAAAACATTATTAACAGGAATGCATAAATAAATAAACAAGTAAATGAAGTGGAAGGAAATATCTCGAGTGGCTAGCTTAGGGAAATGTCTCACTTAACTAAGAACTAGATGTAACTTAGAATCTTATGCATCCATGTAACACATAACTCTATTCGTTGCATAACACCGGATATTAAAAAAAATCCTTCTTTAGCTTGCATTCAATAATGGTATTTTAACATGTATCTAAGTAAAAACTAAAAAATGAATAACTACTTGATAACTTGTAACAACCAACTAACTTAGTTATAAACTCATCCCATGACTTTATACAAAAACAGGAAGAGACTTATTCAAACTACTAACTAACTGCAACCATTAATCCCATTCTAAGATATGAGGACATGGAATTAAGATTGCCTTATTTATTCTAACTAAAATAGGAAGAAAGACTTATTCAACAAAGATCTTAAATGAAATAGCTTGCATGTGAAAAACATAAGAAACCATTTAGAGTTCTAAAACAAGTATATTCCTTAAGTATTTATTCCTCCATGATGGTTCATGTCCAAATCTAGAGCTTCCTACATCTTAGGTGGTTTCAACTTCAATGGTTCCCTGTTTCACTGGTTCAGTTCTTGCTACAAATTCTCTATTCTTGTTACCTCATCTTAAATTGCAGAGAGGTTAATCCATATGACATACTGAAATGAAGATTTTGTCACCTCTTTCCCCTCTAGGGTTTTGCACCTAAAATGAGAGAGACAAAGATCAACACTTCATTCAAGAACAAACCCTTGAGATTTAAATGCAAAGGATATTAAAATTTGATAAAGGGAAATATCTAGGGGAACGGTAATGACAAATGAGGGTTCACCATCAAGTGTAAACTTCAAAAACATGAAATGTTTTAAAACATAATGTGATATGTAAAATGACCTAGAAAATGACAAAAATGTAAATAAAACGAAATAGAAAGCTATAAAAAAGAAAGTGTGCACCTAGAAATGTGTTAAAGACTGGAAATGTTGCTGATCCTAAAATTTTGACCTACTGGGACTCATATGCCATTATCGGTGAATCAGTCCCAGATCTAGAAAACTGCACTAGAGCCTATTTCAACCAAATGGGTATCTGAATCTATAGAAATCTCTAAAAATAATGTACAGTGGGAATCTTATGCCATTAATGGGATGAGTCCACTTTGGCTTTTTTAAAAATCTAAAAGTGGAATCTGAAGCTCTTGGTTTGCTCTTTCTACTTCTCTAGGTGTTCGGATCTAAATCCCGAATTTTTGGCACTATAAGTGACTTTTTGTGGATATTTTGACCTAGCAAATAGGGAGATGACTCCAACAAGCTTGCAACCTATTCTTCAATCATTTCCAAACCTTCAAAGTACTCAGATTTTCAATCACACAAAGAAATAGAACAAAAAGTGTTGATTGTTAGGGCATGGGGGTTTGCCTTGGTCAAACCCCTTTTAGGTAATTAAACTAAATGAAGGAATAAAATGAAGCATGAACATGAAATAATGAAATTAGAACCTTTACATGATGATAGATCTTGAATTGCTACAACAATGGATGAATCCACCCCTGAATGTCCTAGAAAACTATCTTGATGACTTAAAATGCTAAAACCCTAGCTTGCTTGACTTGAGATGGATAATGAATGATGAATGAATAATTGGGGGAATGAACGGGGGTGAAATGAGAGGTAAAACCCTATATTTATACACAATTATGCAATAATTCCAAAAAATACCACATCACAGGCCGACCTTAGGTCTTAGAAAATAATAGCCCACCAGAATTTTGAAATTATTTTGATTTTTGTGCCAAATGGGACTCATTCACCCCTAGTGGTGAATGGGTCCCACATAGGAATTTTAAGTGGGTGTCAGAAATTAAGTATTTTAAATGATGTTTATCAAGATTATTTTCAAAAATATGATTAAGTAAGGCCTGTAAGTGTAAAATGGGGCAAATTAATGCATAAGAAAGGGTCAAATTATTGATGACAAGCCTAGAAAAGTGTGAAGGTTTGTTACAAAACTTTACAACACTTTGAAATAAGACTTGGTAAGTGATAAAAAGTAGTTATTTATGTGAAATATATTAAAAAGGTCCTCAAAAAGTGTGAAAGTGTGTTACAACCCTTCACAATACTTTTCCAAGGCATCATAAAGTACTTATTAATTCACAAGGGTCCAAGAACTAATGTGAATGTGTTGACCACATTAAAACACTAAATAAATGCAATGTTAAGTCTAATTCATCATTAATTATTCCCATATCAAGCAAGGAAAAGGATTTTTTTTTCTACGCTACATTTAGCCCCCACTCTAGTGAGAGGATGAACTTGCTTCAAACTCACACTAAAGTAGACATTCAAGAGGGGTCCAATCATACGAATGTGGATGGTCTAGGATAAGAAAGATGAAGGAGGTGACCAAGCCCCCAGGATCCAAGATCCTAAGTTGAACCAACATGAGCATGAAAGGACACATGCAAGGTGTATGATTTGCATCAAAACAATATATGTGATCATGCAGTGGCAATAACTAGAAGGAAGAGGAGTAAAAATGAACAGAAATAAAAAGGTGGATCAAACTTTGACCATTTTTCCAACATGATGTGGATCAGATCTAGGTTGTTTATCCAAAAATGCATACTCACTCTGAGGTGACATAACTCCTGGTTGTCTACTATAAGGTGAGAAGTACTAAAAGGTAAGAAACATACACTCATGGTTGGTATGCACTCACACACACACGAGTAGCTATGGGGAAATTCATGCCTTAGAATGGGCTTCCTACTCAACCATACCAAAGTTATACCTCTTGATAACTTTGATAAGGTGCCAAACAAAAATTATCTTTGAGCTCTATGAGGCAAGCAAAATTTTGTATGCTTAAAACTCATAGGCATTGTAAATACAAAATAGTGTAAGGAATATTCAAAGGTATTTTTTTTAGTTCATGCAAGGTCTCATCTTAGGGAACATTGTGCCTAATGTTTCCAAGAGAGGGTAAGTGCAAATGTTCTCATCTTGTTTCCAAAAGAGGACAAGTGTAAGGTCTCATCCTGGGAAACATTGTACCTAATGTTTCCAAGAGAGGAAATCACAAGAAAAATAAAATAACACAATGAAATGTGAGTGTCGATGTATACCCCCACTTTAAAGCAATTGCTAACACCATTACTATGAGAAATTACTTTAAAGTAGAATAAGATGTGAGAGGTTATTCGGAAAGCCCTATGCCAAGTCATATGTTTCCAATAAGCTACATCATGAAAAGGTAGTATGTCACATGTGAGCCAATTGAAGGCATGTCGTCCACATCCCAAGCTTGCTCTTATATGATCATGAAAGGTTAATGGCTAGCCAACAAAGGAAATGAAAAGTGGCATATGAGGACAAAGCTACCTAACCCCTTGCCCCCACTTAGTACAAGACACGGATGAGCTGAATTGATTAATGAGAAACATGCTAGAGTGAAAATAAGTATCAATTAGAGGAATTAGGCTCTCCCACATAAGGAAGAACATGAAACTTCTTAAGATATTTAATTTTTCTACTCAAAGCCTTGTATTCATTAGTAGAATGATCTTGAATTCTATGATATGCACAAAATGAAGTCCTATAATAAAATTTCTTCCAAGCTTGTGGAGGGAGAGATATCAGGTGATCTTGGAGGAGTCTCAACAAGATACCCTCTAAACCAATAGTAGAAGGTGCTTTTGTAGTTTATGACAAAGATACCTCTTTCTTAGTACAAGATTTCATTCCTCTGCAAGACTCTTTAGATTGTGAGATTTTGTTCTCTCCTTTATAGGAGGGTGTAAAATATAACAGACTCAAATCATTAGTGTTTTTGTAGATGCCATTAAAATTAAGCAAAGATGTATTTGTTTGTTTCATTTTTTGCAAAGGAAAAGCCCCACTACTGTTTATCTCTTCAGGATACACTACTGTTAAGGTTAGCTTAGAGGAATCTTTTGTGAGAGTGTTGATGTTAAGTGAAGGCTATTTTATTTGTATTAAAGGAAAATAACCAAGACCATGAGTTGTTTCTTGCATCTTAGGCTCTATAGGGTTGTGAATACCTTGTTCTCTAGCACAACATCCTTTCCCACTATAGCTAAGTTGTTTCAAAATCTCATACCCTTTTCCATAAAGCTTTTTCATTGCTTTTGGATCTAGCAGTTGTTCAAGATTAAGTTTGTCAAAGTTTTTTGTGTAATGTGTTTTCTTTTATTCTAAAGCGGTTGAGGTGGATGCTTTTGAAGGGTCTTTTGAATTGTGGGTTGAAATTACTACTTTCTCATTTATTTTTTTAGATTCTTTGTGTATGATCTTGTATTCTCCCATGAATGTATGTTCAAAATATAAGGAACCCTAATCGTCTTCTAATAGTTTCATGACTTTTTCAATTTGTTTTCTTTTTTTTTTGTGCTACATGGGTTTGACTTACGTAGTTGGTGTTAGTGTTTCCAAAGGATTTTCATTGTTTTTCTCAATGTTTAAGCAATTTTTTTGGTCGAGGTCAACTTCGAGTGTGTACACTTTATTGTTGTAGATGTATTTCATTTTACGATGAAGAGTAGAAGGCACACCATTCATTGCATGAATCCATAGTTTTCCTAAAAGGAGGTTATATGAAAGATTTTTAGGAATAACATGGATCAATGTTTTCAATGTGTCCTTTCTAACTGTAATAGGCAAAGCAATCACACCAAGTGATTGTTTTCCTACATTGTCAAATCCCTTGACAGATAAAGAATCGGGTTGAATGTTTGATTTATCCACATGAAGCCTATCCAAAAGGTTTACACTACACACATTAAGGGTTGAGTCATTGTCAACAAGGGTTCACTTTATCCCTATTCTTTTATATTGAGATATTATTATGAAAGCTTCATTTTGTTTTTTCACTTCAAAAGGGGAAGTTTACTTTGGTAGAAAACAATGTCACCATTTAGTCTTTGGATCATGGTTGATATGTCATTTGTTTGTGAATTGGAAGGGATAGGAACTTGTTGTAATGGTATTTGAATCATGTTGTGCTAGTGAGGGGAGGCTTGAATAAGATCCCATAATGATATCTTAGCAAGAGTTTTCTTTAGTTGTTCAACAAGATCACACTCCTTTCCTCAAGGAGGACCTGATAAGATAGGGTTAGGTAGGATAGGATTAGGAAAAGGTAAAGGTTTCATGGTTGTTTGTGGAAGTTAAAAATTATTTCTAGCATTATATGTATGAGCAATGGTATTATTAATCATCTACTTCTTCTTAGGTGGGTAGATGATGAATGCAAGTTTGGTTTGCATTTGAGGTTTGTGTGAAGGGGGGTAAAGGATGAGTTGAGGTTAAATAATATTAACGTCCCTTAGTGGAGGAGAATATAATGTTGTCTCCTCATGTTCTACTATTTTATTGTCAAATTTATCTTTTTCTTGCACTATGATATCCTCCCTAAGAGAAGAGTTCTTAGGAGAACGACAAACAAAATTTTCTTGACTTTCTAAGATTTGTTCTTCTAAAATGACTTCAACACAAGTAGGGGAAGGATTAATGGTTGGATTTTCATGTTTATTAATATTGGGGAGATGAGGGGAAGACTCTATTTGATTATTATTTTTCTCGAAGTTCTCATTCTCGGGTGACATAGTATCTACTCTAGTAGGAGAGCTTGTAAGATGTTCATCACATTCCATGGTTGGATTTTGTAAAGTAGCTTCATCACTAGTAGGGGAGGCATGAAGAGAAGGACAAATATGATGTTCATGTGTGCCAATGATTGGATCTTCTTGTTCAAATATACCCCTCCAAATGTTAGGAACATTAGGAAGGAGAGAAACAATGGCATAATTCTCAATCATTGGTTCTAATGTATCCTCCTCACAAATGTGTTTTTCATGATCGTTCATGATTGTATCCTTATTCACTAAAGCATTTTCACAAATAGGAGAGGTGTTGGGAGATGAATGGAGACTAAGTAAAGTATTGGAAATGAATTCATCTTCAATTTTTATAGTATCTTCCCAAATGGAATGAGGATAAGGAAAAACAATACTTTCATGATTCTCAATGATTGTACCTTCTTTCACCAACATACCTTCATCACTAAAAGGAGAGGTATTAGGAGAAGTACAATTATGATCATCATGGTTATCCATGTTTATATTATCTTCTATCACATCATCCTCAAAAATATGAGAGATAGGAGGGGATGTAAGTTTAGGACAAACATTAACATTTGCACTCTCTTACACTAAGCGACTCTCATAACTAGGGAATACATTGAATGAATGATTATCATGTTTATTTACTAACTTTTTCTTTGTAAACTTGGAGAATATTGAAACTAAAATTTGGAAAAAGTAATCTATGAAAAATTGAAATGCAATGTAAGGATGTAAAATAAAATGCATTTTTTTAGTTTTCAAGCGAGATAATTTTCTAGTTATGCAATGAACTAAAAAATGAAATGCTGCAAATGCAAAATTGAATTTAAGAAATGCATGCAATGAGCTAATTTAAGCTAGATATAATGAAATACATGTTACAAAAACTCAACCAACTAATATAGATAGTTAATGGCAACAAACAAAAGCCAAAAAATTAGAGTTTTTAGTGTTGTAAATGACAGTTTCAGGGGTGCAAAGGGACTAATTCGCCCAAGGTGGTGAATGAGACCCAATGGGGATTTTTTTTAGAATTATTAGAATTTTTGATTGATTTTCATGTTTTTTTTGTGTTGTTTGATGCAAGCCTAAGATGCAAATTCATAATTTTAGAAAATTTTAATGATTTGAGATGCAACAATGCAATCTATATGCACTTTCACTAATGCAAAGTGTTGAAACCCTAGAATGCAACTTAACTAATGCAAAATGCAATGTAATGTTAATGAAATCTCTTTCAAGGATGATGATGGACTCCAAATTAGACAAGAAGGTACATTTGAAAAGTAGGTTCACCAAAATGAAATGATATTTTGTCACCTCTTGCCCCTCTAGAGTTTTGCACCTAAAAGGAGAGAGACAAAGATCAACACTTTATCCAAGAACAAACCCTTGAGATTTCAATGCAAAGGAGATTGAAATCTGAAAAGAGGAGAGCTCTAGGGGAAGGGTAACAACAAATGAGGGTTCACCACCAAGTGCAAACTTGGAAAGCATGAAATTTTTGAAAACACAATGTGATATGCCAAATGATCTATAAAATGGCTTAGAAACGCAAATAAAACAAAATAGAAAGCTATAAAACAAAAATTGTGCCTCTAGAAAGGTGTTGAAGACTAGAAATGTAATTGATCTTGCAATTTTGACCTATTAGGACTCATACACCATTCTAGGTGAGTCAGTCTCATATCTCTAAATTGCATCAAAGCATGTTTTAGCCAAATGGGTATTTGAATCCATATAAATCTCTAAAACACATGTACAGTGGGACTCATCTACCACTAATGGTGTATGAGTCCACTTTGTCTTTTATAAAAATTTGAAACTGGAATCTAAATCTCTTGGTCCACTCTTTCTACTCCTCTAGGTGTCTGGATCTGAATCCCTGATTTCTAGTACTGTAAGTGACTTTTTGTGGATATTTTGACCTAGCAAATAGGGAGATGACTCCAACAATCTTGCAACTAATTCTTCAATCATTTCCAAACCTTCAATGTGCTTGGATATGCAATCACACAAAGAAATAGAACAAAAAGTGTTGATTGTTAGGGCATGGGGGTTTGCCTTGGTCAAACCACTTTTAGGTAATTAAACCAAATGAAGGAATAAAATGAAGCATGAATATGAAATAATGGAATTATAACTTTTCCATGATGATATATCTTGAATTGATGTGACAATGGATGAAGAATCTACCCTTGAATGTCCTAGAAGACTATCTTGATGACTTAAAATGCTAAAACCCTAGCTTGCTTGACTTGAGATGGATAATGAATGATGAATGAATAATTGGGGAAATGAATGGGGGTGAAATGAGAGGGAAAACCATATATTTATACATAATTATAGAATAATTCCTAAAAATACCACATCACAGGCTGACCTTAGATGTTAGAAAATAATAACCTGCCACAATTTTGAAATTATTTTGATTTTTGTGGGAAAGGGGACTCATTCACCCCTAGTGGCGAATGGGTCCCACTTAGGAATTTTAAGTGAGTGTTGGAAATTAAGTATTGTAAATTATGTTTGTGGGGATTATTTTCAAACATATGATTAAGTCCTGTAAGTGTAAAATGGGGCCAATTAAAGCATAAGAAAGGGTCAACTTATTGATGAAAAGCCTAGAAAAGTGTGGAAGTTTGTTACAAAACTTTACAAAACTTTGAAATAAGGCTTGGAATGTGATAAAAAGAAGTTATTTAAGTGAAATATATTAACAAGGTCCTAGAAAAGTGTGAAAGTGTGTTACAAATATTCACAACACTTTTGTAAGGTATTGAATAAAGTACTTATTAATTCACAAGGGTCCAAGACCTAATGTGAATGTGTTGACCACATTACAACACTAAATCAATGCAATGTTAAGTCTAATTCATCATTAATTATTCCCATATCAAGCAAGGAAAAGGCATAATTTTTTCTATGCTACACATACATATATAACTAACCTTAAAAATTAAATCACTTAATTCTATTTATATACATACATTCTAACATTTAAATCGTGCAATTGCTACAAATATCACCATATTTCATATTCTTCCAACTAGGTTCAAGTTGCAAGGTGTGTTATTATAGGATAACATATTTTAGAATTTTTTGTCTAAAATATACTTAGAAAACATGTAAGAAGTGTCTGAAAGGTTATGAAAAGTAACATAAAAATCACTAATGATGAAGCCCATCAATTGCTATTGTCAGACCTAACCTCAACATGATAGACTTCATCGAAAGAGTCATTAGTTGGCTTAATATCTCCATATAGTGTGAGATGAGGTTCTTGATTTCCTTCCAGTACTTTCAAACCTCAACCATCTTCCTTTCCAACCTTCCCAAATTCTTTACCTATGTTTTGAGGGACTAGCCCATCTAGATTCTTTGTTAGAACTCTATCACCCAAACATAGAAATTGAGCCATGAGCATCATACATATGGTATGAAGGCTAGGTCAATGTAGACCTCTTCCCTCTCTTGTGTTGGGTTCTTCCTTGACTTAAAGTATTCCTACTCTTCATGTTTTATAGTTAGAAGATGTCCCATAGGATTGTACCTCCATGTGTCATAGATGAGGACTAGGTCTAGGTGAGCCAACTTTCTAATCAACACATCCCACTCCTCCATTTTCACAAGTGTTACCTGAATTTTGGAAATGGCAAGGGGAATTGGGTAAAGTGACTTTTTATACCTCTTGTTGGCATAGGATTTTTCACTAATGGTTGCCTAACGACATGCCTCCAAAGTGTGAAGGTCTTGTGTATTACAAATTTATGGAGCCTAAAAGGCTCCTCAATAAAACCATGGTATTTGATGAAAGAAAACTTAGCTCCTAGAAAATAATCCACCAAGCTCTGGTTTCTTTTCATCTATTCTAAGGTTTTAGGGGAAAACCAACTTGGGGAGTGTGGAGACAAGTGCAAGAGTACTGGTTGTAGGAAATAATCCAAAAATGAATAATAATCTCATGTTTTGGAAAGAATATGGGTCAAAACCATAACTAGCTGGTATAACCTCATCACATTAGATTTACAAAGCAACAAATACCCTCCAAAAAATTTAGGGTTTTTATCTAAAATGAAATGTTCTAGAAAAGAAGAATACCTGAACTGAAAAGTAGTGCCATAATTTATTAATTATTTTAGCATATTTTTGGTCACTGCATTAGCAAAATCAAAATACTTCTAGCTCCTCTCCTTCTTGAGCATGAAATCCAAGCCCACTTGGAATTATTGAACCTTTTTGTTGTCTTCCAAGTCGTAAATATAAGCTAACATTGAGAAAATGGCTTGCACATCTGATTTGAACTTTCTGTGTGCTAGAAGGTAGACATATCAATTTCCATCTGGCTTCTCATTTGTTTCATCCATATATAATTTTAATTTCTCATCTCTAGTTCTCTAGAAATATTCCATTCTTTTGATTTTGAATCTCTCAACATCCCAATTTATAGGGATGCATAGCATATTCTAGATGGTTGTCATGCTGATGGTAACCTTCAACCTGTTGCCACTGATAACCACTATTTGTTTATCCATCCTTTTCACACATGCATCCACCAGCTCTAGGCATGGATGTATGGAGGGAAATATGAATTGTGGCAAACCACAATACCAGAGTCTTGATGTAAATCCATCGGTTGACCCATGGGTGAACATTCTTTGCAATGCTTCTTCCCTAAGGTTTTTAGGGTTTACATGAAACTTTAGGTCAAAAATATTATCTACAAAATCCTTAACCACCTCCTCCTTAATGGGTTTTCCCACCTATATGGTTTTGGTATGCACAAATCTTTGGTCTCCTAACACCAGGGTATTAGCATACAAATCCTTTCCAAAGATGTTGGTATAGCCTGGTCTCATGGACGAGACTCTAGCCTATCAACCAAAAGATGATGCATTTTCCATTGTTGCGTTCTTGGAAGGATTTACAGAAAACTTCTTTAGAGCAGCAGTTGCTTGAGGTTTTTGATACTTAGCAAAAATTGATTTTTGGGTGCATTTAATTTTCACATGTACTTGCAATAAGGATTTTTCATTACCACTAGCTCTCTAAGTGTTGCTGGCGAGGCAATACATGTGGAGTGGGATCCATATCCTCAGGAATGACAACTTTGCTACAAGGATGTAATCAGTACATTCCTTACACCACCCTTTTCACAAATAAGCATTGAGCGATGGGAAGTGTGCCTTTAGCAATGAAAAGTGTGTTTGAGTCATGAAAATAGTACTTTGAAAAGAAATTTGAATTTAATTCAGCAGAGTTTAGCTCTTTAAGAAATGCATTTTCACATAAGAAAGTAGGTTGGCATTGATTATGATGATGGACACATTGAAGAAAATGGTACATGCAAGCATTAACTCCCAACACTCGAATTAACTTCTCAAAGCCTAGTTTGAGATCCTCTATATGATTTATCCTTCAAATTTTATTGTTTTAACATGTTTTCCATTTTTTCCTAATGGGAGATAGGCTTTTTGTTCATCAAGCTCTCTGGCACACATTTTTCTATAAATAGCTATATATCAACTTAGCAAAAAATTCACTGAATTAGTGTTTAGTTGGTGAGCTCCTCCTGTAACATTTTTCATTCCACTAGCTTGTAGCTTGCTTGCTACCATCATGTCTAGCCTAAGTACCCTAATTCCTCTCTTGAGCCAAAAGCTACAAAATTCTTTTGTAGGCTAAGTTAGTGTGAGAGAATTAAGTTCCTGGTAGGGAATAATGGCTGTCTCATCATCGTGGCATTCAAGTGGGTGCTTGAGAAGGATTATGTGAAGGATGAGAACTAGTTGCGGTGGAACTCCAATGTTATCTTCTAGTTAGTGGCTTCCCTGCTAGATTTAGAAATTTCCAAGCCCTCAATTATTGAACTCTACCACACCATGTTTGATCCGACGTATTTAGATGGGTTGGGAAAAGTCATGCAAGTGGCTATCCTTGGTGCCAACATTCCAACTGCCATGAATATTTTTAGGAATGTCAAATTTGGGGAAGTGGCACCCTAGCTTCCCTTTGTCATGGACTTCTAGACTATTGACCTAGAGAGGCATCACACACTGTACCAACCTACAACCTCCTTTCTTCTATGGGAGTATAACATGGAGTACATTTTTGGGCTCAATTGGAAGAATCAATTTGAATTCCTTGTTTATAGCTACGACATCGAGGATTGAGGTTTGTGTTGTGCCTACATGTGTTGTGTTGTGTTGTATTAACCTCTTTACTGCCCTATTGAAGAAACTTGAAGAAACAACTTTTGATTGTCACGACAATTGGAGGCTTTAATTTCCATTACCATTTTTTGTGTCATCTCCTCTTTTGCTTTTTTGAAGATGTATCTCCTTTTTGGTTTAAACGAGAAGGCTTCAAACTTCTCTTAGAGCCTCAAGCTCAATATGCATATTATATTGTAAATATTTAAATGAATACAAAATATAGTACTTTCTATTATTCGTATGTTTACTCTCATGAATTTATTCACAAAAATAATGTATTTAACAAAATTTCACATATGGTACATAACTATAAAATTTTAATGAACTTGTGTGTACTTTAATTGAATAGTTTTATATGAATACCATTTAATGGTATATCTAATATATTTTCATTCCTATACTCTAGCTCGAACACATTTTTTTCCTTACATGCATGGATTCAGAAAGGACTCCTCCATAGTGACTCAAATTTAGCATGCTATCATGCTTTTGCAATGTGTTCATCATACTTTAGCACAAGACTTCCCTCCCATAAATCTAGGTTGGAGGCCCTTTTATCAAACCATCATTTGAATATTTGCTGGTGCCCAATCATGACATCATATGCATTTTCTCTTTTTTCCTCGAGGTTGAAAAGTTCCACCAATCTCATTTCCATTATGTTGGTTTCCTCAACTTCCAAGGATTTCAATAGTTGTAGTACCAAAATTTCTATAGAAATGGGTAAAACCAACTCTTTCCCATACACTATTTCACAAGGAGAGGTCTTGAAGATCTTCTTTGGTGTAATTATGTCATCCCATAAAGTATCTCATAGATGCTTGTGCCATTCCTTCTAATGTTCTGACCTAATGTGCTTTATTAACATCATCAGGTTCTTATTAGTTGACTTTGCTAACCTATTCCCTTGTAGGTAATAAGTGGATGAAGTATTGATGAAAACCCCATGCTTGAGAGAAAATTCCAACATCCCATAACCTACAAAGGCTTGTGCATTATCAGAAATGATGGTTTTAGATGAACCAAACCTTGTTACTAAGTCAAGAAAATTAACAATTTTTGTTTATGTAGCATTCTTCATGGAAACGTTCTCCATCCATCTTGAGAAATAATTGATCACCATGAGTATCCTCTTATGGCCTATGCTAGAGATGGGATTGATCATCCTGAAAAAATACAAACCCCATTATGCAAAAGGTTCCTTAGTCACGATTGGGCTCAATGGCATGGTGAAGTTATTCCACTTTTCAACAAAATATTGGCACTGAGTACACTTTTGCACTAGGTGATAGGACTCAAAGAACATAGAAGGCTAGTAATAGCCTACCCACATTATTTTTAAAGTAGTAGTCTTGGTGGAGATGTTTCCACCCTCAGGAGTGTTGTGGAATTCACTTAAAACCCTTTTTCCTTGTGGCTTATCTAAGCAACAGAGAAGGATGCCGTCATAATTTCTTTTAAATAACACACCTTCAATTAGTACGTACTTGGTGCCTTGTAGTCAATAGTAGCATCTTTTGTGAGTCTAGATATTGGTTAGGTACTACCCCTTTTGCATAGATTATTTCCGATCATCCATCCATGACTCATTGAAATCAAACTAATTTTTATAGACCTAGTCAATCTCTTCTTTTTCTTGGGATCTTAATTCTTGTGTGAGTTATTCAAAAAGACCTTTCCCTTGAACTAGCTTGGTCAGTTGAATTTCTAGGTTATATTCTAGGATCTTGGTGATCCAATTGACCCTCTTTTCAATTATCTCCCCTTCAGTGATGTGTTCCCTAACATAGGGATGGACGATGATGATAGTGATTCTATTGGTTGATACAAGTGTTAGAATTTATTTAGGATTTTAATGATAGCAAAGGCTTGATTTTCAAAATAGTTGTACCTAGTTTCATATCCCTTGAGAGTACTAGAATGAAATGTGATGGGATGTTCTCTGTTTCCCTCTTCTTCCTTATGAGTGAGCACTGAAGATATTTTGTGTTGGCCACTATAGACATAAAGGAGGAAATCTTTGGAGAAATAGGGGTTGGCTAGCATAGGAGTTGTGGAGATGGCTACCTTTATTTGCTCAAAAGAAAACTTTCCTTCAAGAGTCCATTTGAATACTAATTCTTTCTTCAACATCAGGTTGATAGGTCTTGCGATGCCCACAAAGTCTGAAATGAACCAACTGATGAAGTTGATCTTTCCCAAAAAGGACTGTAGCCCCTTCTGGTTGATTGGAAGTGGTAGCTCCATTATAGCATGCACCCTTTCAGGGTCTATGGATATTCCTTCTTTTCATACCACAAAAACCAACAGCTTGCCTTACAACACTTTGAAGACACATTTCTTTAGATTTAGTGAAATCCTCAATTGTTGACACTTCTAGAAGACCATTTCTAGATGGGGGTATGTGCAAGATCATCATGGAAAAAATAGGCCCTTAAGTGGCAATGAAAATTTAGAAAAATCAGAGTTAGGAAACTTGAAGTAAAAATTTGAATAGGTTATCTATATTATTTCAAAAATATGTAAGAATAGAATTTATGGAAAATTCAATGTAGTTTCTAAACTACTAGGTTAATTTTTCTAAAAAAAAAATCTATTTGGTGAAAATTTGAAATTTCAATGCAGTAGTACTTAAATTTCAGGGAAAAAAGAAGAAGTAGGTGTCTATCTGACCACCCTAACCATATTAAAATGATAATATTTTTTTATAATATCTTAGATATAAGCAGAGGAATCATGTCCAAATGTGATGCATATTTTTTTATAATTTTTTCCCAAGTAAATAATTAATTATGAATTGTTTCTTACAACTTTTAAAAAATATAAAAACTCATATGTTTGACCACCTTAACTTGGTCAAAACTTCATGAAATTCAATTTTTTTTTAATCCTATAGTATGAAAAGAATAGAATGTGAAACATGTTTTGGATTCAAAAAATGTGATACCGTTTGAAAGATATAGATGTTTTTCAAGCAGGCTATCAATCAAGACTTTAGTGATAATTCTAATAGAAAATGAATAATAATAATTTATTAGATTCAAAGTAAAGTATAATTTATATTGGTGGAAAGTTGAGAAGCTCATTTACAAACCCATTTCATTTCATCAATTTTGCGTAAAAAAAAGTCATTAACCATATGGGAGAAGTCTGGAAAAGAAAGGTAAGTTGTTAAACATTTTTTTTGTGTTGACTTCTTAGGATTGACAGGTCCGAACCAAATTCCAAAGAAAACATGAGGCTAATCCATAGGCATTAAATTTTGTGTCAGAAATATTTGATATCCGATATGTTTTATATAGAGTTTAAAAAATGTTATACAATTTATGATATATAATTTAAAAAATGCAATAAAGTTTATAATTTAATATATAATATTCAATATAGTTTATAATGTAATATATAATATACAATTTATGATAATATCTTACTGAGTTATGTATTTAATATATAATATATTATATTATTATGTACAATATTTAGATATTATTTCAATATTTTAGTTAATGTATAAATATTTAAATATATATATATATATATTACTAATATACAAAATATTTAAATATTATCTCTCTCCCTCTCTCTCTCCATCTCTCTCTCTCCCAAGTCTCTCACTCAATCACTCTTATCTCTCTCCTCTCTACCCTCTATTTCTCTCCAACTCCCTCCCTCTCTTTCACTGGATCCCTTTATCTCTCCCCCCTCTACCCTTAACCCTAAACCCTAAAACCCT
>VDFB02323466.1:0-55209 GCA_007258455.2 Sequoia sempervirens | reverse complement strand
CTCTCCCACTCTCTCTTACTCTCTCTCCCATTCGCTCCCTCTCCTACTATTTCCCACTCTCTCCCATCCTCTCTCCCACCCTTTCACACTCTCTCCCTCTCTCCAACTCTCTCTCAAGCCTCTTCCTCATACCACCTCTCACTCTCTTAGGTATCTCTCTCACTCACTCACTCCATATATCTATCTCCCCTATACCCTTAACCCTTAAACCCTAAACTTTGAAACCCTAAACCCTTATAACCCTCTACCCTAAACCCTAAACCCTAAACCCTTAACCCTAAACCATTAACCCTTAAGCCCTTTACCCTCTACCATTAACCCTCATGTCTATGTGTACACAAATCATATATATGATTCAATTTAGATATCTGTTTTGCATAACTAAAACCATACCATTAACAAAAAAATTAAAATGTCTTTCAAATTAGATATCAAATTGTATTAGATATCATATTATATCAGATATTAGGTTTGTGGGCCATAGAAAAAAATCCATGTGGGTCGTTTTGTGCATTCCAATAGACCCTACATTCTATTTGCAAGCTTTGTAGTCAATAAACACATGGTTTCAAATAGGAAGAGACAAAGATCAACTTTTTGGAGCATTTTCTACTCAAATTTGTCATAAGAAATTATTTTTTAGTATCTTTTATGAGGTATAATGGGGAGAAATAGTCGTCAAAAGAAAAAACATAAGAGAAAGCTTACAAAAGAACAAATTGAAACATAAAGACAAAGAGATAGAGAATGTTGTAGGAAGAGAAGACAAGGTATGTTAAATATTGGTGAACCTGAGCCCTATGGTCTTTTAAGTGAAGAGGAAATTGAATATTTTAAAGGTGAAAATATTGGAATTGAAGATGTTGAACATGATATTCAAATTGGGAATCAAAATATTGAAATTGATAATGAAAATGTTCAAGGTGAAAATGTTGGAATTGAAGATGTTGAACATGATATTCAAATTGGGAATGAAAATTTTGAAAATGATAATGAAAATGTTTAAGGTGAAAATGTTAGAATTGAATATGTTGAACAAGATATTCAAATTGGGAATGAAATTATTCAAATTGATATTGAAAATGTTCAAGCTGAAAATGTTGGAAATGAAGATTTTGAACATAATATTGAAGCAAGTGTAAATTATGCTTCACTAGATTACATGAGAAATGAAGAAACTTGTGTGGAAGAAATACATATTCCAAATTCAAGACATTAAAGAACCCCTAAATGGTTACTTGAAATTGATGAGAACATTATAAACAATTTTGAAGGCAAGAGGTCAACACGAACTATTCGGTTATGGGCTAAAAGAATTTTCAACGAATATTTTAGTGGTAAGACATTGAATGAGCAATGCCAAATTTTTGTACAATTGCTAAAGATGCAAAAGATGAGACCTTTGCTGGCCAAATTGAAGATTCATGTGAAAAAGAAGACCGGAAAAAATTCTATTATTGTCAAAAATATTTTTAATTCTCTCAAGTCTATTTGAAAAAATAACAAGGAAAAGGATAAGAGAGTTGCTTGGAGAGTCATTACAATCACCTTAGTAAGCCATAAATTTAAAAAGGATCACTTTATGACACAAAATTGTATTGATTTTGACATAAATTGTAGAACTTTGGATAAAGCACTTGCGAGAAGAGAAATAATAGATGATCCTCTTCAAAATGATACATGGGCTTTTTTTAGGAGGCTTCCACGTGTTGATAAGAAGCTAACCGATAATGTAAAATAGGTAGTTCAACAATTTTGGAATGATAAATCTAGAGTATCACCCAATGCAAAGGATGTTTTAAAGTTAAAAATTGGCAATCAAAATTATAGACCGCATCCTAAACATTTCTTGGAATAAAGCCAAACAATGTTGTTCAAAAAATTTATTGAAACACATCCAAATATCAAAATCTCGCGAAGGACTATTGAAGGTTTGAAGCCATTTTATTGTGTGCCTCTTAAGATTCATAATACTTCTTGTTGCAAATACCATGTGGAGTTTTCAATGTACCATGAACTATTATACTATATTCATTCTACTTTGCATACTAATGAAATGTTAGAGGAGTGTGGTGCAATGCATCTTCCAAAATCATCAAGGGACTTGCTAGATCTATTTTTATGTTCTAGAGATCCTATGATGGTTGCTTTTTCTATAGAAATTATTGTTTAAATGTGAAGTTCTCACAATGTGGTGGCTTGTTAAAATTTGTTCAATGTTTTCATGAGGGTTCTGAATGTGAATTTGGAAAGAAGCTTGTTGAGAAAAAGAGATATGAGATAGTCAAATATACTTTTTAGAGTGGAGGTGAAGGTTATAGATGCAAGTTGGTTACAAAAGAATGCAGTGTTGCTGATTTTATTTCAGATTTTAATGACGATCTTTTCTACAAGTATGCAAGGCATAGTCACAGGTCTTAGTGGCTAGATCAACAATTTAGGATGTGTAAGGACTCTTTTCCAATTGGAACTATTATATTAGTGGTTGATTTTGCATAAAAATACACATTGCAACTACAAAATGAGGTACAATCTCAGTATTACAATTCCATTCAAATTGCTATTTTTGTCCACATAATGTTTAGACATGCATCTGATAGTACATAGAAGGAAAAAACATAAATAGAGAGTATCATTTTTATATGAGTGATGATAGATCTCACTCTTTCGAGTATGTCTAACATTGTTTCAAAAAAAATTTTGAGTTCTTGTAGGAGCATGATATAGCACTAGGCCAACATCTCATATGGTCAGATAATTGCACAAGCCAATTCAAGAATGCTCATATGTTTTATCAATTAAGTAGAATGCATGTAGAGAGGGGTGTACCTCATATTTGGAGTTTTTTTAAGCTGGGAATGGGAAAGGGGAGCATGATGGAGTAGGTGCATGCGTAAAACGAGCTCTAGTTAAGGCACAATTGAAGATTTTCATAGAAAAGTTTAGTGGTGCATGCTCTATTGTTGATTGGTGTAGTTCAACATTGTCACAAGGAGGGACACTTGATTCAATTGTGCACAAAATCTTTTGGTTGGTTGAGGAGGGTACAATGGGAGGCAGATTGGATTGTCATACAATCAAAGATTCTTCAAAGATGCATTGATTTTGAAGCTCAGATGTAGGCACATGGACCATTTGGACATGATAGTTGGCTTGTTTTTGTTAGAGTTGTATTCAATGCGAGTGCGATCAATGCGAGTCAAGTGAATGGGTGGATACATGGGTTCCACAGTATCTAACTCCTTTATCTCAAACAATATCCATGAAAAATGACACAATGGAAAGTTCAATTCATTATGACCTACTTTCAAATCTACTATAGCCAGGACATGTTTTTGTAGTTGTTGCACCATAGGGGAATGAAGAGAGATCATACTATTGGTTGGATCGATGTGTGTGGGTAAAGCATAAGCTAACACAACTGATGGAAGATGATGATGGTTTTGTGTATTCTACAGGTTCAGTTATGGTTGTAGGAACTTGGTTGCGAACATACATGATTAGAAAGAATGTCATACTTGCATTTGAAGACTACGAGAAACAAAAAAACCATTCCCATGTATTTGTACCTTGTTATAGCAAAAAATGTTAAGTTGTTGAAGCATCATGCTAGAACAAAGACAAAACAACTATGGACACTTATTAATGTTGATCATGAAGCAATATTGGATACTCTTAACAAAAGAGATGACCCTTCAGGTACACTTCAATAAAATTTTCAAGAATGGGAGGTACAATGCTTACATTCATTATGCTTAAGTTCATTAGTGTTCTTTATTTAATACTATTTTTTTTTGTACATTGCAATGCAGGTGTCTTTAATAGTGAAATTTTGTATGCACTTTCTGCGATATTTTTGGCATGATTGATCATGGACCTATCCAACAATAGCCAGCTCTGATCCTTTTAGAGAGGTATGTGACAAATTACAACAATATAGATTGGTTATTCTAAGCATCTTTTATAGCTTCCATTACCATCTCATCATATTTTGTGTTATTTAGAATAATATAGATTGGTTATTCTAAGCATCTTTTATAGTTTGCATCACCAATTCATCATCATTTAGGTTGTTTAGATTAATATAGATTTGTTAGTCTAAGCATATTTTCTATTGTGACAATATAGATTTCTCATTTTCCCACTTTTGTGATATTCCTAGCACGATTGATCATGAACCTGCTACAACAATAACTAGCTCTGACCATTTCAAAGAGGTAGGTGATAGATTACAAAAATATAGATTGGCTATTCTAAGTGTCTTTTATAGTTTGTACTACCATCTAATCATAATTTGTGTCATTTAGAATAATATAGATGAGTTATTCTAAGCATCTTCTATAGTTTTCATCACCAATTCATCATCATTCAGGTTGTTTAGATTAATATAGATTTGTTAGTCTAAGCATCTTTTCTATTGTGACAATATAGATTTCTCATTTTCCCACTTTTGCAATATTCTTGGCACGATTGATCGTGGACTTGCTACAACAATAGTTAGCTCTGATCATTTCAGAGAGGTATGCAATATATTACAACAATATAGATTGGTTATTCTAAGCATATTTTATAGTTTGCATTACCATCTCATCATATTTTGTGTCATTTAGAATAATATAGATTGGTTATTCTAAGCTACCTTGATGGTTTGTATAGGTGCTTGTTAGTCTAGAATGTGAACATACTACTATTGTGGAAGATTGTGCCCTAGATGCCTCCAATAGGAAAATTTTATAAAATTTGAATTTTTAAATGTGAAACAATGTAAAAAGGTCATAACTATGTATGGGTATAATCTATATCTAGTGATGTTTTTTGAATATGGGTCAAATTTCTGGCATTGTATAAAGGGTATGTTTAAAATTTAAAGGGATATGTATTTTGGAAACTCATAGGTTGAATTAGTCATTCAAGTGTATGCTTTGTTACTGTTATTGGGACAATTATGTAATAACTTTTTGTACTTAATCGAGCTACAATCAAAGGTTTTCTTCCTAGTTCTTTCCTGTCGGTATGCTCATTTGAACCAGGTTTTGTAATATCTCCTATTTATATATAATAAATTACAGTGGCTTGCAACTTTTTCTCCTCAAATCCAACTTGGGTGCAACTTCATTTTTAGCAACTTTCATGAGGTTTTTAAGGAAATCAATTTTTCCAACCTTGCCACACCCTATAAACTCATCAAACACATTTATTAGGACTTACACAAGCTTGATCCAACCTTAAAACTTGCTACCCCAACATTTCATTGACAATAGCAAGTTGTAACCACCATTTTTCACCTAATTTCACTCATTTTTGCCATGCATGGCAACCCACCAACTCAAGTACAAACCTTTCCAACTCTCTAAACCTACATATTCACCTTATACAATCCTAATAAAATCTACCATGGCCATACCATCTAGCTACAGACCGTACAATAGATACTAGTATGGCCTTTTAGCATTTTGGACTCTTAAGGGAAAGCGTTAGTCCAATGTAGTTCAGAGTGATTCAACATATTTGGATGAAAAAGAGGACCATATCTAGTGTAAAAATACCCATCCAGATGTGTTGGAATAGTCCATTTGGTTGTATGAGTTGCAAAATGAAAGTTGAACCACTTTGCAACTTTACATTGCTTGCATTTGACAACTTTTTTCTAAACTAAAAACTTGCCACCACGGGAAAATGCCTCTAAGAGAGCAAAAACTGAGAGACATTATTGTAAATGGTCCAAAAATGACACATAGCCTCAAATGGAGGATCTGTAAACATCATGGTTTTTGAGAAATAGCCCTTCAAAGATTACTGTCTTTTAGCACTTTGGACTCTTAAGGGAAATCATCGGTCCAATGTAGCTCAAAGTGATTCAATGTATTTAAGTGCAAAAGAGGAGCATCACTAGCATAAACATACCCATCTAGACATGTTGGAGCAATTCATTTGGTCGTACGAGTTGTTGAATGAAAGTTGCACCACTTTGCAACTTTACACTGCTTGCATCTGACAACTTTTCCCTCAACTGAGAACTTGTCACCACGGGAAAACGCCTCTGAGATAGCAAAAAATGAGAGAGGTTATTGTAGTTGGGACAAACATAATCCAATAGCCTCAAATAGAGAGTCTATAAAGGTCACGATTTATGAGAAATAGCCCTTTAAAGATTGTTACCTTTTAGCACTTTTGACTCTTAAGGGAAATTGCTGGTCCAATGTAGCTCAAAGTGATTCGACGTATTTGGGTGCAAAAGAGGACCATCCCTAGCATAAATGTACCCATCTAGATGTGTTAGAATATTCCATTTGGTCATACAATTTGCAAAATGAATGTTGCACCACTTTGCAACTTTACATTACTTGCATCTAACAACTTTTTCCTCAACTGAAAACTTGCCACCATGGGAAAATATTGGTCCAATGTAGATTGGAGTGATTCAACATATTTGGGTGCAAAAGAAGACCATCCCTAGTGTAAACGTACCCATAAAAAATGTATTGGAACAATTCATTTGGTCATATGAGTTGTTGAATGAAAGTTGCACCACTTTGCAACTTTACACTACTTGCAACTAACAACTTTTCCCTCAACTGAAAAATTGCCACCATGGGAAAATTCCTCCGAGATAGAAAAAATTGAGAGAGGTTATTGTAGATGGGCCAAACATGATCCCATAGCCTCAAACGAAGAGTCTGTAAACATCACGATTTTGAAGAAATAGCCCTTCAAAGATTGCTTCCTTTTAGCACTTTGGCTATTAAGGGAAATCGTCAGTCCAATGTAGCTCAGAGTGACTCAACGTATTTGAGTGCAAAAGAGGACTATCCCTAGTGTAAACATACCCATCCAGGCAGGTTGGGATAGTTTTTTTGGTTGTATGAGTTGCCGAATGAAACTTGCACCACTTTGCAGCTTTACACTACTTGCATTTGACAACTTTTCCCTCAACTAAAAACTTGCCACAATGGAAAAACGCCTCTGAGATAGAAAAAATTGAAAGAGGTTATTGTAAATGTGCCAAAAATGATCCCATAGGCTCAAATGGAGAGTCTATAAATGTCATGATTTTTGAAAAATAGCCCTTGAAAGATTGCTGCCTTTTAGCACATTGGACTCTTAAGGGAAATCATCGATCTAATGTAGCTCGAAGTGACTCAACATATTTGGGTGAAAAAGAGGACCATCCCTAGCATAAATATACCCATCCAAATGCATTGGAATAGTCCATTTTGTCATACAAGTTCCATAATGAAAGTTACACCACTTTGCAATTTTACACTGCTTGCATTTGACAACTTTTCCCTCAACTGAAAACTTTCCACCACGGGAAAACACCTTCGAGATAGAAAAAACCAAGAGAGGTTATTGTAGATGGAACAAACATGATACTATAGCCTCAAACATAAAGTCTGTAAACATCACGATTTCTAAGAAATAGCCCTTCAAAGATTGCTACCTTTTAGCACTTCGGACTCTTAAGGGAAATTACTAGTCCAATGTAGCTCAGAGTGATTCAACATATTTGGGAAAAAAAGAGGACCATCCCTAGCATAAACGTACCCATCCAGACGTGTTGGAATAGTCCATTTGGTTGTACAAGTTGAATAAAAGTTGCACCACTTTGCAACTTTACATTGCTTGCATTTGACAACTTTTCCCTCAATTGAAAACTTTCCACCACAGGAAAATGCCTCCAAGATAGAAAAAATTGAGAGAGGTTATTGTAGAAGGGCCCAAAATGATCTCGTAGCCTTAAAAAAAAGTTTGTAGGAATTACAGTTTCCAAGGAACAGTCTGTCAAAGATTGCTGCCCTTTTGCACTTTAGACTCTTAAGGGATTTCGCTAATTGAATGTAGCTCGAACTACTTCGGCCTATTTGGGTGTGAAAGAGGACCATACCTAACCTAAACATAACCATCTAGACATGATAGAACAATCGGTTAGGTCATACGAGTTGTAGAACAAGATTTATTTATGCACTTACAAGTAGTTTTTAGCCTCCAACCAAACTCCAATGCTGATTTTCGTGTGAAAAAATGCCATGATACCATAGTTTGTTGCTTTCTTTTTAATGGAAACTAGTGGGCAGCAGAGTTAACTTCTTCATAGATTTAGCGTTTGAGATTGCAAGAAGACATCAAAATGGTTAGTGTACTAAATAAATTCTTACAATTTTTAAAGAATTTTGAGAACTCTTCTTAGTTGGCTTCTTTAAATTCCAAAATTATACAAATTAAACCTTGGAATCAATAGACTCTGTATATCAAGCTACAACAATTCAAGTTTCAATGATGAATATTTATCATGCATGCTTTCAATAACATTCAAGTTTATAGTGGTTATGTTGTTTATATGATGTTATGTGATATTCTAATCCTAATTCATGCTTCTATGCTACATATATATATATATATATATATATATATATATATATATATATATATATATATATATATATATATATATATATATATATATATAAAATTTTTACATGTTTTTTTACTAACAAACCCAAAATGAACCGAACCACCCCCAAATTTTTTTTAGCCGAACTGGTGAATGGAACCCCCAAACTTGAACAGGTAACTTAGTTTGTAAGTCAGTTATTGGGAGTTGTTTAGTTGTTTTGTGTGGGGGAGAGTCTTAAAAATGGTTGAAGAAGTCATTTTGGGGATTGATGAATGTAATTTTGTGAAGAATCAATAAGATCATATTGAGTTACTTTGCAAAAACAATGTTTTCTATAGAAAAAATATGTGTTTTCTCCATTGTTTGACACCTACACAATAAGTAAACAGCTGCATAGCATGTGGAATGAGGAGGTATCAAGCCTAAAACCCCTTTAAAGTTGGTTTGAGTACTTTCTTTTCATTTTTTGTGAGTTTTGTGCCAAGTTTTCTCAAGGCAGGTAGTGAACTTAGATTTTGCATTTTGAGTAAATTATGAATTATTGAAGCCCTCCACCTACTATACCTTTCATGTGGCTTAGTGGAGGGGTTGTGTACAGTATGATTTGAATGTGTGTAGGTCCATTTAAGAAAGGGGAATTATTTTTGAGTCTCGAAGTTGTCATCCTAAGCAAATCATTGCTTAAATTGCATGAAAATGGAGCTTTTAGCCTAGGGTTTGTTAAAATCAATGAGAGTGAGGGAATCTCTTTAATGTTTAAGAAAATTGGGGTCATAATAGAGGTTTCTGAGTCAGTGACATGGTTAGGGGAGTTGTGCAAGTGAGACTTTCAATAAATGCATTTGCATGGTAAACAAATGGTTTCATGGGACAACCTGCTAAAGGACTTGTAGGTGTAGAATAATCTTAGAATTTGTTATTTTATGAAACAACTCAAGATTGTTTGGGGTGTTCTTGTGAAGATCAAGTGTTCTAAGGGAACTCACTTTGTGAAAGAGTGCTAATTCACTAGCCTAGGACATGGGTATGTTATTGGTTCTCAAATTTTTTCCAAAGGAGTCAAGGGTAGTTTTCACATATCTTTTCATGCCCACTCTACATCAATTCATAGCTTGTTTGAAAGCACTTGTTTTAGGCTTTTAGCCATAACAAATATCTAGTGAATTGTCTGATAAAAAGATTTGGTACACATGTATGAAAAATGTTGTAGCATAGACAAGGTAGTGAACTATTTGAAAAAATTCCTTAAAGAAATGTGGTCTCATAAAATTCCATGACTAGAAAATGCAATTAACAGCTACTCCTAGTTATTCTAGTTATGAAATGTGAAGTAATTGCATAATTGCTTAGGTTGACTTTCAAAAAACTATATTTTAATTGAATTTTTTTCATCCATCGACATCTAGTTGTTAGTTATGCAATGTGAAGTAATGCTTTGAGTTTGAAAGATGTGAAATGCAATGTAATCAACGATATGAATATAAACTACATAAAACAACCATTCTTTTTTATGCTATTGTACATTGATATTTAACCATTTCTAACTTGATTAAATTTTCAAAGAGTTTTTAATCATGCACATGAGGAAGAAATTAAATTTTGATTGTCAACTTCTATATATCAAATTATCCAATAATCTTGAGTGTATCTCCATATAGAAAAATGGCATCAACTCCAACTCAAACAAAGTTTTAAAAAATGTGGCATATGCCATCTCGATGTCTATTCAAAATTTAAATTCCAAAACATTTATCTTATCCTAAACTACTGGTGGATCATCAAAATGGAGCCTCTTTGAAGCACTCGTTGGGTCTGAAGTTAGTTGCACAGGAAAAATTCAAACCAAAATTGAGATTAGTTATACTATATGATTTAAAATCAAATTTAATTAACTTCAAAATCAATATACATTAAATTATAATTGAACTCTAAAATTGAAATCTTGATTATTTGAAATGTCCATCTCTTCAAAGGGTCAGGATTCCTAGAATGTACCCCTCTCAAAGAGCCAACCAAACCAAATTTTGTAATGTCAATCTATATATGTGAACAAAAACATAAAATTGATTAGCATACAATTGTTGGTAATAGGAACATATTTACCAAACACAAAATAAAATAAACACATACCTCTTTAGGCTGATCTTTTTCTTTATCTCCTTTAGGTGTTTCTACACTTCCTCCTTGGGGTGTTTCAACACCTACTCCTTGAGGTGTTCCAATACCTACTCCTTTAGGCGTTGTGGCACTTTTCGTCAACGATGTATAGCTCATAACTTCCTATAAATAAAATTCACAAGTACTTTTGAAAATACCAATCTATGTCGATGTATGTATAATCAATTTAAGATCTTAAAAATCTTAATTCAATTGAATTTGAGTTCAATTACCTTCCCCTTATCAAACATTGCACTTCCATAATCTAGACATTCAAATGACAAGCAAGTATATAATAAAAAATGTAAATGAGTGTGGAAATATATACTGTGTGCATGTCGAGGCCAAATGAAATGGCCCTAATGGTGCTATCAGTCACTTGTGTGGGCTCCTCCTTAGATATCAACTATTAAATAGACCATGCAAATAAATATTAGTACTTTATACTATCTCTTATTAATATTCATTTTAAAAAAATGCAAGTTATGAATTTACAACTTAAATCTTACCTATGTCACTATTCCAATGTCCCCATCTCTATTAGGAGAGGACTATGTAGGGTGCACTCCACTCCCCTACGTCTAATCTATAATGTCCACATAACGGAGGTCATAATCAGAAGTGTCCAAGGGATGCTTAGTGGGTTGTACAAGAGGACCGAAGCATATCTGATGGCATATAGAGCAAGTATATGGCACACATATATGTGGACCTGATGAGGATGATGTAGTAGCACTCAAGCCATTGCCAACATCACCAGAATGTGGTTGAGCTACTACAGAAGCATGCAAAACAAAAAGAACACTCAAAGAGTGAATAGCCCAGATAGTCTATGTGGCCACATCTTGCATAATATTTGGATGATATACTAGAGGTGGCGGAGGAAGGGGAGGAGGAGGAATAGATAGGAATGAGACTACTCTAACTACCCCTGGTGTATCCTAGGGAATACCTCCACCAATGCCCTAGCAGGGTTTAATGTCAAAGTAATTGACATGATGCCCTAACATAAACTCAAAATATAATTTTTTAATAAAGTAAAATGGTATATCACAATTTTTGTTCAGTGGTTTATCAAAAACCATAGACCAATGATCCAAAAATTTATCTACAATGTACCTATGCGTCCACCATTTTATAGAAAGTTTTGGTTTATTAACATTAACAGGTATGTGTAGGATCATGATGGGCCAAAAAGAGGCAACATGACGGGTATGTCGCTAACAACTTTTTTTTCACCCAAAATTGATGAAATGAAAGGGTTTTTAAAAGAGATTCTCAACTTTCCACCAGTATAAATTATGATTTACTTTGAATTTAATAAGTAATTATTATTCATTTTTTGTTTGATTTACAACTAAAGTCCTGATTGATAGGCTGAATGAAAAACATCTATAGCTTTCAAACGGTATCACTTTTTTTGAATCCAAAACATGTGTCACATTCTATGCTTCACATAATATAGGATTAAAAAAATAAAAATTGAATTTCATGATTTTTTTGACCAAGTTAAGGTCCATTCGCATAATGAGTTTTATATTTTTAAAAGTTGTAATAAAAATTCATAGTTAATTATTTACTTGGAAAAAAATTAGAAAAAAAATATGCATCACATTGGGACATGAGTCCTCTACTTATATCTAAAATATTATAAAAAAATATTATTATTTTATTGTGGTTAGAGTGGTCAAACAAACACCTATTTCTTATTTTTTCCCTAAAATTTAAGTACTAATGCATTAAAATTTCAAATTTTCACCAAATAGATTTTAAAAAGAAAAGAAAACCTAGTAGTTTAGAAACTACATTCAATTTTCTACAAACTCTACTCTTATATATTTTTGAAATAATATAGATAACTTATTCAAATTTTTATGTCAAGTTTCCTAACTCTGTTTTTTCTAAAAATTTTGCCACTTAAGGGCCTGGTTTTTCCATGATGATCCTGCACATACCCTAACTAGAAAACTAGTGTGGGGGTTAACAAATAAAGAGGTTATTTGGGCTTTGGTTCTTTTGAGATCCTTCACATCATCATAAGACAATCCGCATGCATAATATTCCCTCATGTCTTCTCGCCACGAATGAAAGGCATTATGTTGGGTGGAGAGGGTTTCTATATTTTTAATTATTTCCTTCAATGCGTTTGACATCTCGGATAATTGAGGGATTCTCGTATAAAAATTAGAAATTCCCCTCAATTGCTGTAATTTTTCACTAATTAACTATTCAATTGATGGCTGTGGAGGTGGTGAAGTGTTTGACATATGTGCATTTTCATTCTCAGCTAGTGGATTGTTTGGAATTTGTGCATTTTCATTCTCAGCAGCCATAATGCCTCATTAAAGTTAAAAAATAATTAATCTAATTGAAATTAGACAATATAAATGAAAATATTGTAAAAATACCCTAGTTTAAAAAAAAACCAAAAAAAATCCCACTTTTTAACAAAAATCTATAATATTCTCTAATTTTTAATAAAAATACATAAACAACACTATTTTTTAATCAAAATCTATAAAAAACATTCATTTTTAATCAAAATCCATTCTAAACTCAATTTTTTCATAAAAATCAATCAAAAACCCTATTTTAAAAAAAAATCCATAAAAAACTAAGTGAAATTATACAAATCTAATTCAAAATTCGATAAAAAAATATCCAAAAACTAACCTTTCAAATCGATTATTAGCTAAATCGGATATCTGATATGTGAAAATTGTTAGAGTAAAGTAATTAATTAACTTTACTCTCCTCTTAAGATTTCACTTTATGCATATATTAGTCATTTAATAATTAATATTTAATTATTAAATGCTCTCACCTTAGGGTTAGGTTTTCCTTTTGGTGTTGATCTCATTTATAAGGATTGATCTCTTGTATTGTATTTTCTTCTTTTTTTTTTTCTCTGATAATACATCTTTCACTTTGTCATAGCCAAAACCCTTGTTTTGTTCTCTCTCTTTCTCTGTGATAGGTTTCTTGCATGCAGGTTTCTTTGGGTTCTGTGGATTTGTATTTCTCAAATCCTACATAGTATCAGAGCCAGATTTGCTGCAACTTGTTCAATCTTTTGAAAGATTTTGAGATCCATTTTTTGGTTGCATCATATCTATGTTTATCTTCTATTTTTTATTTTGGAATAGGGGGTACTTTTTTTTGGTGCACTTTGAGCCCAAACGGACCTCACCGTTGAGCTTGTAGTGCCCAAAAACCCCTATTTTCATATAATATACGTCTGATTCGGACACAGTTGCTCCAGAAGGCAAAAAATTATTTGCCCCAAGGTCGTACAGCCCTAGGGCACACAATTCGAGGCGAGAAAATAAAAAAAATAAAATAAAAATAAAAAAATGAAGTTTTTTAAAAAAATCGGGCCCCGCCCATTCAAACCGCCGCGCCACCGTTCTGTAGCCCGGCGGTAATAGCCGATCGCGGCCAGGCAGCCACCTCTGTGCCGCCAGCCAGCGCGCCACCTGTGCGCCTCTCGCCCTCCACCCGAGTGCAGCCTGCGCACCACCCGCGCACCGCCCGAGCGCTGCCGGTCTGAGCGGCGCCACCAAGGCCCCTCCTTATTTCTTTTTTTTACCTCTTTCAGTAAATCAGGCATAAATCGGGCATCCAATCTCTGTTTTTCGAAAGAGAATAGGCATTGGAAAGTTGGCTCCAAGCCCGTTTTAATGATATAGGAATTTTTTTAGAATTTTCTAGTTTGATTGCATTTTTTCATAGTCAAAGTCTGATGAGATTTTTGCACTCCGAGGGGCATAACTTGCTCGTTTTTGCTCCATTTTTCAAAACTGAATAGGCATCAGAAAGGTGGTTTTGTGCTCTTTCCAGATATTCCATCTATTTCATCAGTAAATTCTTTAGGTACTCAAAAATTTGTCTCAACTAGTTACTGCTCTTTATTGCTTTCTGACTTTTAGTTTGTACTAGGGATTGGATTTTTGCATTATGGAGGGGTGTTTTTTTCTTGCTTTCTATTATTTACATTAGAAAAACATAATCTACAAACACCAAAACAAAACAAACAAACCCCTTCTGCATCTTCTATCTAGTTCTGAAAGACTACTTAATAATAATTAAAAAAAAACTTCAGAGCAGTTGAGGCACAGTTCACAAGATGGCCGATAGATATATTGAACGTCTCACACCGCATAATTATCACACTTGGAAGGGTCGCATGATGACTCTTCTCCAGTCTCGAGGGTTATGGTCCTGTTTGGATGAGGTTCAGCCTTAGTTGACATGCGCCTTTGAGGTTATGCAACACAAGAACAATATGGATCAAGCTATGGGATTGATGGCCTTACACATTTTTTATAGTCTCGTGTTTCATCTTGAGGGTTGTCTCACTCCTCAAGCCATTTGGACCAAGTTTGATGGAATTTTTGGTACTATCAATGAGTTCAGAGCTAATTTCCTTGGTACCTGATTCATTTCCCTCTATTGAGGACTTTCTGATGAAGTTCAAACAGCAAAGATCTATCTTGTAGGGTTGTGGTAAGACTAAGACTGATACAAAGTGCATTTTCTTGATCATCTCCAAGCTTCGGGGTATATTTCAGATATTCTCTTTGACCTTCTATTCCACCATGGATGCCTTGGGTGCTCGCCATGTCATGCCTTATTTTGAGGTCTTTTGTGATCATCTGACTCGTGAGCAAGCTAAGATTAAGTAGTTGGATTCACTTTCAGGTTCACAGAACCAAGCATTGGTAGCCCGGTCCTTCAAAGGAAAACAGAAGCAGAAACTAAAGCCTAAGAAAGATTCAGGGGCTAGTGAGAATCCCTCCAAGCCTCCACCTAAGTCTGATTCAAAACCATAGTCAAATTCTAAATAGGGCAAATCTTCAAAGTCTGGTGAGTCTTCCTCCAAGACTAAGAAGAAATCTTGTGATCCTTGTAGTTTTTGTGGCAAGGAAGGACATCCGTTTCCAGGTGTTGGAAACATTTAGAGGCTTTGGAGGAAGCCATGCAGCAACATAATATCAGTGCACCTCAGCCTCCTTCACAAACCACAGGGAAAGGTCATGCTCTTTCTGCATGAGCATTGTCCTTAGAATCCACTTGGATTCTAGATTTTGGTGCCTCTCACCATATGACACACACAGAGGATTTGGTCACCACTCTTGCCCCTACAGGCACTAGACATATTGCAGTTGGTTACTCAGCACAACTTTTAGTTCAGGGTTCAGGTACTATTTCATTGGATGGTGGTTGTCTATAGGATGTTCATCTGGTTCCTGACATTTCGACAAACCTTCTATCCGTTTATCAAATTTGCCACTCTGGCTCTAGTAAGACAGTTGAGTTCTCACCACATGATGTGGTTATTCGAGATCTTCATGATCCTGACTTGGTTGTGGCTACTGGGAGTGTGGATTCTGCATCTTGCTTATACATATTTGATGGCTTTGAGAGTTCAGACACTGTTGGTTCCTCTCTTATAGCACATGCAGACTCAATGAGTAGGCTTTGGCATGAGCGTTTTGGCCATGTCAATTACAAATATCTACAATAGATGAGTACATAGGAACTTGTGATTGGGCTTCCACAGATTTCTTGTACAAATGGTGTATGTCGTGGTTGTGTCCTCAGCAAACATCATCAAGATCCTTTTCCTAAGGGTCGAGCCACTTGAGCTAGGGCAGCCCTAGAGTTGGTACACAGTGATCTTATGTCCTTTTCAACTCCTTCCTTTTCAGGGGCCTGTTATGTGCTCACTTTTATTGATGACTTCTCCAGACATACATGGGTGTACTTTCTTAAGTACAAGTTTGATGTCTTTGACTCATTTAGGACTTTTAAGACATTTGTGGAGAAGCAATCTAGACTTTCTATCAGGAGGATACACACAGATAATGGGGGGGAGTATGTTAATCAGGCTTTCAAAGATTTTTGCACTGAGCATGGTTTACATCATCAGTTTATAGTTCCTTACACCCCTCAGTAGAATGGTGTTGCTGAGAGAAAGAACAAAACTTTATGGGAGATGGAAAATTGTATGATACAGTCTCAAGCTATGAGTTCTTCATTTTGGGTTGAGGCAGTCAATTGTGCCAATTACATTCAGAATCAGATGCCTCATAAGGCATTGCAACATATGACTCCTAAGGAGGCTTGGACCCAGGTCAAGCATGCTGTTCCTACATTCCGAGTTTTTGGTAGTGAGGCTTGGGCATTTATTCTTGATGCTCAGTGGAAAGCCATGGAGAGGAAGAGCTGACCACTCATATTTGTTGGCTACTATGAGGATGTTAAGGCATACAGGTTGTTTGATCCTGATTCCAGAGAGGTCTTGTTTCAGTGAGATGTCCAATTTGATGAGTGCTATCCTCAGATGGATTCTCCATCACCAGCTTCTCCCTCATTTCCTACTCCTTTCTCTTCATCTCTTGAGGATTACTTATCTCTTGAGGATGATGTAGATGATGATCCACCCTCTCCACCACCACCAGTTGCTTCATCTTTGCCTAGGTGGGCCCGTGTCACTGTTGATGCAGTTGGTTCTTTGGCAGGTGATCCTTCAGATACTTGTCGCACTCGTGCTCAGACATCTAGTTCTAGTCTTTTGAGTCATGCCATTTCAGATGATCCTCAAAAGTTTTTAGAGGTGACAGTACACCTTGAGTGGGATAGGGCCATGGATGAGGAGTATTCTTCTTTGATGAAGAATCATACTTGGGATCTTTGTCTTCTTCCTAAGGGAAGAAAGTTGGTTCGGTGCAAGTGGGTGTACCGTACCAAGTATGCTGCAGATGGTTCTATTGATAAGTATAAGGCACGTCTTGTTGCAAAGGGGTTTTCTCAGGTAGAAGGTATTGACTACTCTAAGACCTTTGCTCCTATCGCCAAGATGAACTCTATACGCCTTGTACTTTCACTTGTAGCTTCATAGGGATGGACAGTGTTTTAGATGGATGTGAAGAGTGCCTTCTTGCATGGAGACCTACATGAGTAGATCTATATGGAGCAGCCTCAAGGATTTGTGCAGGACACTTCTTTGGTTTGCAGACTTCGACATTCATTGTATGGTCTCAAACAAGCCCCTCAGGCTTGGTATGAGAAGATGGACTTTTTCTTGCTTTCCTCTCACTTCACACGCTATCATTTCAATCACACAGTGTATATTCAGTGTCAGGAGGGTGATCTTTTGATTCTTGTGCTATATGTAGATGATCTCATCCTTATAGGTAGCTCATCCTCCATGATTTAGAGTGTTTAGAGAGCTTTGATAGAGTAGTTTGAGATGACAGATCTTGGTCTCTTGCACTTCTTTCTAGGTCTTCAGGTTATTCAGTCTTTGGATGGGATTTCCATATTTCAGGAGAAGTATGCTCTTGATATGCTTCAGCGATTTGGCATGCTTGATTGCAAGTCTACCCCCACTCCATTTTAGTCAGGTGTTGTTTTGTCTTCCACTTGCTCTACTCCTTCAGTAGACCCCACTTTATATAAGCAGTTGGTTGGTAGTTTGTTGTACCTGACACATTCTCATCCTGATCTTTCCTTTGCGGTTGACCTTGTCTCCCAGTTCTCCCATGATCCTCATGAGAGCCATTGGCAAGCAGCCAAATGTATTTTGAGGTACATTCAGGGCACCACTCATTATGGCATTCACTACACTTCAGGATCCCCTCACATCATTGGCTTCACTGACTCCAATTGGGCTGGTGATGTCAATGATCGAAAGTCTACTTTTGGCTTTGTTTTTGCCTTGGTTCTGGTCCTATCACATGGTCTTGCAAGAAGCAGTCTACTATTGCATTATCATCTACAAAGGCTAAGTACTGTGCAGCAGTGTTAGCCAGTCAGGAGGTTTTATGGCTTCGACAATTGATGACAGAGTTTGGGTTTCCTCTAGATTGTGCCACTATTCTTTGGTGTGACAATCAGAGTTCCATTCACATTTCTCGCAACCTAGTGGAGCATCAGCAGACAAAGCACATTGAAATCCACATGCACTTCATCAAGCAGTTGATTTAGGATGGTTCTCTCATCTTGGAGTACATTCCTATAGAGGAGCAGGTTGCAGACATCTTCACTAAACCTTTGGAATCTCCGCGCTATCTTTAGTTGCGCTCCATGCTTGGGGGGTCTCAGTGAGGCCTTCCTTCCTTCATGTTTTCTTTTCAGCATGATTCTTTATCTCTTTTTGGAGAGGAGTTTTTTCCCACTGGGTTTTCTCCTTTACTCTACTTTATAGAGATTTTCTTATATTCGGGTACCTGATCAAGCCATGTTGCCAAGACCCTCTGTTGCATTGTAGTTCCTTTGCTTTCTTTTGCATTGTTTGTAGCTGCATTGTAGCTCATCTTAAGGGGGGGTGTTAGAGTAAAGTAATTAATTAACTTTACTCTCCTCTTAAGATTTCACTTTATGCATATATTAGTCATTTAATAATTAATAATTAATTATTAAATGCTCTCACCTTAGGTTTAGGTTTTCCTTTCAGTGTTGATCTCCTTTATAAGGATTGATCTCTTGTATTGTATTTTCTTCTTGATTTTTTTTTCTCTGATAATGCATATTTCACTTTGTCAAAGCCAAAACCTTTGTTTTGTTCTCTCTCTTTCTCTATGACAGGTTTCTTGCATGCAGGTTTCTTTGGGTTCTGTGGATTTGTATTTCTCAAAAATCTATAAAAAACATTCATTTTTAATCAAAATCCATTCTAAACTCAATTTTTTCATAAAAATCAATCAAAAACCCTATTTTAAAAAAAAATCCATAAAAAACTAAGTGAAATTATACAAATCTAATTCAAAATTCGATAAAAAAAATCCAAAAAGTAACCTTTCAAATCGACTATTAGCTAAATCAGATATCTAATATGTGAAAATTGTCCTCACTATGTGCCCACGACCTCTATGCAAGTGCTAAATGATTTTAACAACCTAAAGGAGATATATATATTATGTGCCTCAAATCATATATTCAATGGATATCTAATTTGGATTGGATATCTAATTTGGATTGGATATCCAATATGGAGATCATGATTGTGCACATACCCATGACCAAAATGATCATCTTTTTATTTTTAAAAAATAGTCATTATCAAGGTATATTAGGATGATCTAATTGATCAAACCTCTAAAGATGATATCCATTGCTTGGTGAAAGGTGGCATCTGCATTGGAGAGTCTGAAGGGCATCTTTGCATATGTGAACATTCCCCACTTGGTGGTGAACAATTTTTTGTGTTGGTCTTGATCTTTCACATAGACCTAGTTATACCTCAAAAAACAATTACCATCAAGAACATCTTTAATCTAGCCATGGTCTGCAAAATTTTCTCCATAGATGGGAAAGTGTAGTGATCTCTTAATGAGCCCTTGTTCAAGTCCCTAAAATCTATGTAAAGTCAAATATTTTCATTCTTCTTTTGCATAGGTACAAGATTGGATACCTAGGTGGAATGTTTGATTGGATATATGATCCTTTATTTGATTAATTTCCTAAGATCTTGTGCCATCAGAGCCTCAAACTTTTGGTTCACTGACCTTTGTTTCTATCAGATGAGCTTCAAGCCTTTGGCTAGGTTGATGGTATGCTAAATGATGCATGGGTCATTTCCTTTAAGATTTTCATAGGTCCATGCTATGACCCCATCGTATTTAGTACATAGTCCTTCTAGTCTTTCCTTGTTCACCTACAGGATGTCTCTTCAAACTTTTAGCCTTCTATCATTCTTGACATTGAGGTATTCATAGTCTCCTTCATTAGCGGTGAATATTTTTTTTCTATTTCTCACATCCTCACAGTCGAAGATATTTTTGAGAGAAATCAAGCTTTTTGGGAGCTTATTACTTTTTAAGGGTATGTCCAAGATCTGCATGATGGGCCAAAAAGTGGCAATATGATGGGTATTTGTAGGGTATGTGGCTGATGACTTTTTTTTACCCAAAATTGATGAAATGAAAAGGATTTTTAAAGGAGATTCTCAACTTTCCACCAATATAAATTATGATTTATTTTGAATTTAATATTAAATACATATTATTCATTTTCTATTTGAATTATGACTAAAGTGTTGATTGATAGGCTGATTGAAAAACATCTATAGCTTTCAAATGGTATCACATTTTTTGAATCCAAAATATGCATCACATTCTATTCTTCACATATTCTATGACTAAAAAAAGAAAATTGAATTTCATAAAGTTTTGACCAAGTGAAGGTTGTCAGACATACGAGTTTTTATATTTTTAAAAAGTTGTAATAAAAAATTCATAATTAATTATTTACTTGGAAAAAAATTACAAAAAAATATATACATCACATCTGGACATGAGTCATTTACTTATGTCTAAAATCTTATAAAAAAATATTATCATTTTATTGTGCTTAGGGTGGTTAGAAAGACACCTACTTATTTTTTCCCTGAAATTGAAGTACTACTACATTGAAATTTCAAATTTTCACCAAATAGATTTTAAAATAAATAAAATAAACCTAGTAGTTTAGAAACTACATTTAATTTGCTACAAATTCTATTCTTACATATTTTTGAAATAATATAGATAACTTATTCAAAAAATTTATGCCAAGTTGCCTTACTCTTATTTTTTTGAACTTTTTGCCACTTAAGGGCCTATTTTTTCCATGATGATCCTGCACATATCCTTAATTGGATCACTTTTCCTTATAGTAGCCCATATAGCTTTGGAATGTGAATAATTGGAAGCTTTCCCTAACTTTTTTAGAAAAGTATAAATCTTAATGTCATCCTCAAAAACCTACCAATTCTTGTGATTAGCGGGTATTGATGGACAAACTACAGTATGCATTGCATTTTGATTTTTTTGTTAATTCAAGGGTTTCTCAAACTATGAGCCAATTGAAGTCATTCAATCTACAATGGAATTATAGGACCATGGGTTAACCTGTATATTAAAATATTCAAAGCTCTCGATTAGATCCCATATTCTGTGTTTATAAGACCTCATTCTTACATTTTTAGTGGTTGCTTGTCTACAGACCTGGTTTACGACTAACTTCGAATCTCCAAACATCTGAATTCTCTTTGTTCCCATCCACTCTATGAGAATCAAACCATGGACCAAAGCCACATACTTTGCATCATTTTTTGAGCACGAGAATGAAAAGTAGAAATATTTGCGGGTTTCTGATCTAGTCAAAGATACTAGTAGGATGCTCACTCCAGAACCGATTTTACATTTGGCACCATTAAAATATGTGTCCATAGACTATCATAGATCAATCTTCTAGGTTCTTCTTACTCCTTTATCAATTTTGGGAAGACATGGTCATCATTAAAGTTCACATAGGTTCCCAATTTGGTAGCTGAAATTTCTCAAATGGATTAAAATCAATAAGTTGATTAAGTAGGAATTCCTCTTCAAGGGCCTGGTCACTTGTGTCCTCCTTGTCTTCTAATATTTCTATGTAGTACATCTCCTTTTTTGAGGAGTTATGTGCTACTTCAAAGCACATAACCACATTCTTTTCTATATGTTTAAGGTGTAAGGATTTGGATAGGATCTTCATCTTTGCCTTGTGCTTTGTTTGTAGTATCAAATGAGACCAATCAAGTACTAGATATCTTCCAAGATTTTCCATGAAGTTTCTTGAAAGAGACATCCCAAAAATTCAGGGGATGTCTGTTACAACTACTTCTTGTGTGTCAATTTTTCTTTGACATGAGAAAAGGATCAAAGATAGATCCTTGATGTTGTTGATGGTTAGGTATTTCTTTCTATCTAACTACATGATCCCCTTCTCAAGAGGCTTGTACTTAAGTTTCAAGAGATCAACCACTTTTTTAGGCATGACTATGGTACTAGCTCTTGAATCAATCATTTTATTGTGTAAAATATTATCCCCCACAATAAGTATTAAAAATAAAGGGGTAGGCTTTGGTTTTCTTCTTTCCCATTTGCATTATCTATGATGTTTATGTATGCCACGGATCCCAAAGGTTGGGGGTCCGATGCAAGCCCCTTTTCTCTATCTTGATTGCATGGCAGGATTGTATCTATCTGTGGTGTGTGTTCCTCTTTTAATTCCGCTTGAAGAAATTTATTTTGTTCTTGAATTGATATAACATCCCAAAGAGACACATTAGCGGTCACCTTATTTAGTTGCTATACCATGTTAAGCATTCTAACTGGCAGGACCTTAGGTTTGAGCAGTGGCATTTATTTTATCTTTAGAAGAGGTCAATCTAACGTGGACGAGCTTAGTGGTTTGTACACCTCTTTCTTTGGCAATAATAGAGCCTATAACTATGAAGTGGGTCAGATCTATGAGGATTTCTCCACTTTTGGTTGTGGTTATTGTGGTTATGGCTATTATGGAGCTCATTGCATGTATTGTCCAATGAGCCTTCTTTTGGATTGTGTCATGTAGTCCAACTGTACCTATGGGGCACTAGTCATTGGAACATCATTTTCAAATATTGCATCTTCTTCTTCCATCCAAGAAAAAAGTGCTTGGTCTAGTGAGATATCCAACTCTTTCTCTAAGGAAATCCCTTGTGTTTTCACTTTGAAGTGGGATTTATCCATTTTGGGAGACTGATATTCTTCTATTTTTGAAAACAATCCTTGGATTCTTTGCTCCACCATCTTCTATTGAAGATTTCCCCTTGGAAAATTTTAGGGCATATGGCTATTGTTACATAAAAAGATCCACATGTTCTCATCTTCCACTAGGTTGTTATGGCATGGGACCGAATCCTTGCTCAAAATGTTCCTAATTGTTTAAAGTGGCATGGTGACTAGCAATATTTGATTTGTAGGCACTAGTTTCCAAATTCCTCCTTTTAGAGCTCCTTGATATGTGTTATGTTGATAAGATGGCCTTCCTCCTTGATGGGTTGGGAGGTTTTAGAGGTGCTACTTATTGTTTTTAGATGAGGAAGAAGAGACTAACATGATGGTTTTTCCTTCTGGGTATACATACATGGATGGTGGTGCAGCCAATGTGCTTGTTTATGGAGCAGAGGCACTAGGAGTTGCTTCTTCTTGTGGGCCACTAGAGATTTCCACAAACATGGGAATCAAAAATCATGGTGGAAGCTTCCTAACATGGTTGAGACTATTTTCTGCACACATAGCTAGATCATATGCATCAGGTAGGTTGTATCCTCCCATTGATTGTACCATGATTGTGATGTCTAAATTGAAAGCCTTTAGACATGACATGAATTCCATAACTTCCATAGGCTAGGCTATCAGAAGGATCCTTTGCTAGGTTTTGTAGAAATAGGTGTTGAAGTCACTCATGGCTTCTTACAGGGCCCTCTTAATAGTGATTAATTGTTGCAACAAAGAGGAGTGATCTCCTTTCTCTAAGAAGTGCTCAAACAACTTATATATGAGTTGATCCCAAGAGAAGATGGAGCTAGAAGCCAAGGAATTGTACCTGTCTTGAGCCTTTCCTTTGAAATACATAGCCATTAACCTAAGGGATACATTTTCTTTCATGATTTTAGGTACTCTACATACCTCTACTATACCTTGGAGATTTTGGAAAGGTTTTTAAAATCCCCCTGAAAAAGTTCATGATTTTCTTGAGAGAATTGGTGGGTATGGTAGGCCAGACATATGGAGGCATAGGTTGTTGTAGTAGGCTATCGCTATCCCAAGTTACAAATTTTTTAGGAGTGGTAGAACCTAAGGGAGCCATTGTAAATAAATTCCTATGGATAGGGTAGACAGGTATTGTGATTTGGAAGGTTCATCCTCCTAGTAGAGTGGATAAAGCTCTAGATTGTGGGCTAACACTTCTTACGTTATTGCTCCTTATAGGTGATATGGAACCTATAAGTATTCTCCTCTGAGGTGCCGAAGTAGGTAACTAGGAGTACTAGAAATGACCTCTAGAAGATGCTCTTGTTTGAACTCTAGGCATGATATTTCCAACCTCTCCTTTTAGTTAGATTTATGAAATCTTTCTCACTTCCAATGAGACATTTGAAAAAATTTCAGTCACATCGGGTGTGCTAGAAAAGGAATTGTTGATCATAGAAGCTTGCACCTCTTTGAACAACCTTGTGGGAAATTGAGCGAGTGGGGGACCAAATTGTGCCTTACTGAATGACCTCCAAGATTTTTATAGAAAGTTGTCTCTTCTTTGTGTGTTGGAAAAGGGGAAGTGAAATGAAAGGAAAAACATAAAAAATGGTGATGTTCCATGGCTTTTACAACATTTCAAACTCTTAAAAACTCCTTATAACTGATGAAATGGAAACATAATGCCACAAACCCTTTGTTGTTGGAAAGAGAACAAACAAAAAAGGATAGAGAAAGCATAGTGTAGTCTTTCAAATCTCCCTATGGGAAACATCCATTAAGGTCCAATAGTAATAAGAAACTCCAAAAACCAACAGGGATATTTGGATCTTTATAGAACCCTCCCTCTCTTACAACATAGTACAAATGATAACATATCTTTTATAGAAAATAAAAGAGTATATTGAACATGATTTAGTTTTAGAAAGCTAGCATCAACCATAAAAGCTAATATCATGCAAAACAATCATTCAAACTACCCACACAAGGCTTTAACATAGTGTTCTTAGCATAAATGAACCATAAAAAAAATTTGTGATAAAGGCCATAAAATGCATAATTCCAAAGATTTCTTCTTGATAGATGTAATTCTTGCCAAAAAAAAATGAAAAAAAAGATTAGATGCCAATTCAATTAATAGTCTCAACAAATACAACATGCTAGAGAGTGTGAAAAGTTCTCTATAAAGTCCTCCTATCCCTAAGAAATTAAAACTCCAAAACTATCATCTTCTGAAAGATTCAAAAGATGGTTCTTTTCAAATATTTTCCAATATTTTTGTTCTCTATTGCTAACCCCTTTAAATAGCTAGGAGGGAGAGCCACCACCATAACCAATAGAGATGAACCAATGCCAAGTTTCTACACATGATTGAATACAATATGATTTAGAGTCGAATTAGATTCTAGCAATATTTGCTCATAAATTCTTGGGCTACCTAATTAATGGCTCTAGATATTATAGAAGCTTCATGAAGAAGCACTTCTAGAAGACAATCAAATCTTAGCATAGCCTAGAAAAATATGATCAATTAGCTATGATTAATGATGACATTGACTTGAAGGTTGCACCCTAAAAGTAAGATCTCTGCCATGCCCTTTGAAAAACTCCACCCAAAAAAATCCCTTTGCAGAAGATACATATTGTCTGAAAAAATGGATGATTTGGCAAGCAGGCAAGTGATTTTAGATTTTGTGAAAATGAATTTGAAGAAATCCCCACCAAGCAGACACTTGTCCTGGTTCAAGCCCAAAAGGAAAATGATATATATAAAGTTGTGCATCCACCATGTAGTGCATTGCATGCCTTTATGCAAGAGTAGTTATTGTCCTTAGGTCCAGAGCTATCCCTAAGCAAAAAGGAAGTAAGGGCCAAAAACCAAAATGTTTGAAGGAAAAAATTGCTCCACACTTACCTCCCATTAAAAATATTGATCCTAATAAGTCTCTACCTCCAAAATTTAAGTAAAATTCTTATTGTCATTCTCACCAAAAAAATGGACATAGTATAGAACATTGTAAGCATCTTAAACATCTTGTACAAGACCTCATTGATTCTAGTTGACTTTCAGTTGGTGATTTTTGTGATCAAGGAAACAAGTTCGTTGCCTCTCCTAACCAAAATTTGCAAATATTTACCTACACCATGCCGAATCATAATTTTTCATTTGTCAAAGCTAGTGAAACTATGAAGAATGATGTTATGAATGTTGACATGGATGATGATGACATGGATAATAATCAACAAGATCCTATACAACAAAATATACTAATGGTTTGGTTGCATTGGTTGAAACTCAACATTGTAAGGGCCAAACTAAAAAACCTCTTGACATTGCTTTCTCATCACAAGATATACTTAGACATGCACCTAATGGTCCCCTTTGCATAGCCAACTGAATCAATGAGAAGCTAGCTAATGTGATATTAATTGATCCCATCTGTGGAGAGAAAATTTGTGATCATCGAGGAATTCCTACTTGTGGATGAACTCTATCAAGAAACATATGTGTATAAGAGTGAATTTGTACCCCTTATGAAAATTCCCCTTTTTCTTTTTTCCACCTTAGAAAACCAAGTTTAGGTGCTTAATTACACATAAGACCACTACTTTCATCCCACTTGGAGCTTGTTTTGAGCATTGGTCTTAGAATTTCTATCAGGGATGCCTACGCAGTGCGTAGATTTTCTGCACGATGCGCTTACGTCCCCAATAGATTCTTGCAGTTGAACCTGCAGAGGCATTACACTTCTCATTGGTGGTCAAGTTGTAACACCCTCCTCGGCCGACCGATCTAAATATGGTCATTTTCTTCATCTCCTCTTCAAATTCCCTCATCCTACATGCTTCATAACTTTTTTGCATACCTTCAAGCAATCTTCTTCACTCTATTGCACTCAATTCTAGCATTCTCAAGCATTCTAGGAACACTCTTGCATTCCATTCAAGCAACAACTTCACTCCATCACTTAAGTAGACAAAATTTGGGACCAAACCATTGCAGTAGAGGATTGAGTACTCTCATTCTCATCCTCATTAGCCTTCAATGCTTTTGGTGGAGGTGTTAAGCTTCCCATTCCTCTCCTCTATTACTTGGTAGAGTAAGCACATTTACTGCTTTTTAGTGCTTTAATGTTCTTTATTAAATTATTTTCTTTATCTCACTTTCTTGGCTATCTGTCGAGGTGGAAACACCTAAATGGGGGTCTGACTGAGGTAGGTCCCTGTATAGCCACCCAACATTTTTCCTCCTCTTTGTGTGTTGGTGAACATGCTTTCAAAGAGCTAGTTGGCGAACGAGTTTCTTTGTGAGATCATCCTTGCCACCCTAACTTTTACATTTTTACTTTATCACATTAAAGAGTATTTTGTTTACTTAATCACGTTATTTTGGCCCTTTAGTAGTACCTAGCTAGGTTGTTAGCTTATTTTCCTAGGTTCAATCTTGCCTCTTTAGTTGTATGGTCATACGAATTCCAACACACTTGAGAGATGCTTGCACGCCGCACTGTCATCCTAGGACTGTGCTTTTATCCTTGGAAAGAGAGTTTCCTAATGCATAGTGTTGAACTCAAAAACCAGCTTGCCTAGCCCCATCTTACATTTCGGGTCTGTAGGGTGATTGAAGGACTTTATAATAGTCCTCATCATTCTTGTCCCACATTCCCCAACATCTTGTTAAACTAAGGTAAGTTAGGGCAGCCTTCTACTCTTGACCCTCCATGACTTGGGGCTTTCAATGTGGTTGGTCCCCATCTCTTACATTTTTGGTGAGCCCAACATGAACCAATGTCTATTTATTCATTAGTGTTGAAGCCTCTCCCATGTACTCTATAATTGTTGTGTTTCTGAGTGTTGTGAAGGTTTATGAGCATCACAACCTAGTCTACAACTTTTGGGTATATCATTAGGAGAAGTGTACAACACCTCCAAATGGAAAGGATGAAAGTTGCTACCCTCTATAGGCCCTTTCTCTAGTTCTACCATTATTATAGGCATGGAAGAGTAGTTTTTAGGAGGTGAGATAGGATTCTCTAACAAGACTAAGCATGTCCCCACTCCTCCTATGTCTCCCACACCATTGTTGGTGGATGAGTATGAGGCTATTAAAATTCCTTCAAAATATGTTTTCGCTCTTAGAAAATTGTTGGATGCTTTGGAAAATCATTTGGAAAGGAACCTAAAGATGGCTAGGGAAACTTGGGTCATTAGTGAACTAAAATACATGATTAGAAAAGATTGAACAGGATTGGAACTCTAGGCTAGTCTTACTAGTCTAACAGAAGCATGTGCTCACTTGAATGCTACTAGCATTATGTGAGTAGCCACTTTTGAGGATTATGAAGGACAACTAAGTATCGATGCCTCCCATGTCTATCTACATGACCAATGTTGTCCCTTCTATCAACATCTCTTCTGTCTCTGAGAAACCTGAAACTATCAAAGTAAACAAGGTCCCTTTGGGCGTTAGCTTCACCACTCTTATCACCTCTAGTGGTGGAGGTTTTGGTGGGATGAGTGGTGGAGGCTTTGGTAGTGGTGGTGGATTCAGTGGCATAGGTGGTGCTAGTGGAGGTAGTTTTGGTGGAGGTCATGGTGGTGGCTCTGGAAGCAGGGGTGTTTCTAATAGAGGTCCTATTGGTGGTAGTGACTCTAGTAGTAGTTCTGGAAGAGGTCACACTGGTGGCGGTTTTGGAGGAGGCTTTGGCAGTGGTTCTAGAGGAGGTTCCTCTGGCCCTCTATCTTCTAATGACCCTATTTTGAATACCCTCCTATAGAATATGGGTAAGATGTAGAGCCAGTTGGCGAGTCTCTCCCATGCCTCTACCTAGCCTATCTTTTAGCCCTTCTTCTGACACAGCCCATTGTTGGTTGCAATTTTGAACACTCCCTTGCCACAAGGAATGGAGATCCCTAAATTTGGAAAATATTATAGTAAAGGGGATTTTTAGACACATGTGTCTAATTTTAATTCCTTCTGTACTAATTTTTTCCACCATGATGCATTAATGGCAAAGTTTTTTGAACCCCGATCACTCAAGGATACAACACTCGAGTGGTACTATTCCTTGCCTCACAATTCTATTCTCTCATTTGAAAAAAATTTAAATCAATTCCTTAGATAGTTTCAAGCTAATATTGGGCCAAAGATGACCTCGGATCTCGTTCGATGTAAAAAAGGAGATAACAAAAAAAAATGATTTTATAGTGCGATATCAAGCGCTTATTTCACAAATCTCATATCAGCTACCCAATTTTGGCGTGTAGAAGGTATTCATAGGGAAATTACAAAGGCCTTGGTAAGAGAAATTTTCCCTTATGAAGTACCCTTTTTTCGCACATTTGTGTACAGCCTTATGAGAATACCAATAGATAGTGGTTCAGCTCAAGGGATCCTCATCACACTCTCATTCTGAGGGAAATTCCATCATATAAATCTTTGGGAAAGGTAAGGATGTTACGAATTTAGTAGCTGTTGTTGATGACAACAACCTAAAACGTAACTAGAAGTTCACAAAGTTATCAAAATATTATTTTTCTATCTTACAAAAGTTGTTGAAGGATAAGATCGTAACCTTGTTGAGTCTTAAGCCTCTTAAGGAGCCTTACCCTAATTGGTATGACGGGACCACTTATTTTTAGTACCATCGAGTTAATGGACATGATGTTGAATCTTGTATGCAGCTGCATCATGAGATACAGGACCACATTGAGGATAGCACCATCCATTTCAATGGGAGTAAACAAAATGCTGACAAATCAGTGGTGAAAGCTAATAGTGAATTTTAGATATACACGGACCTATTAACATCATATTCTGCTAACATGATTATCAATCCTACTGATTATGTTACTCAACTTGAGGCCTATGTTAACATGGTCATGGTGATGTCTATTTTTCTACCTACACCTTGTTCACCAGACATAACATTCACATCACAAGACTGACCCTTAAACAACAAGCCCTCTCCCCTCTACATTCTCACTCGCCTCAATGGTAACATTATAATAGGGGTCTTGGTAGACCCTACAAGCTATGTGAATGTCATCATAAAGGAAACATTGGGCATTAAATTCATTACAAAGGGAAGAATATGAAGAAATGAAATCTACCATCTATACGCATGATGGTGTGTGTCTCAAACCATATGGCTCGATAAGCTTGTCCTTCCTAGTTGGACCTAGGGTTGTTGACATGGTTTTCGATGTTATTCTAGAGATAGATATATTTAGGATAAAGCTAGGCATACCTTGGCTAGCTTCCATGAATGAAATTTCATTTTTTGTTCACAAGTGTTTAAAATTTTCTCACGAAGGTTTCATGCATGATACTAGATATCAACCCTTAGTGTCCCATGGTAGATATCCATTGGATCACTTTAGGTCCACCCCAGTCAATCTTCTTCCTTTGAAAATGGACCTACTTTACAAGAAATATGTAAAGTATATGATTGGGGGAAAGGGGTAGCCAAAATTGACCCTTCTTGTGATGTAGCAGTTGGTCACCTCCTCCTCCCAAGAGGAGAAGGAGAAGTCCATGCCAACTCCCTCTCCTTCCTGTAAAAGAAAAGAAAAGGTTTCCCTTCCCTGGGCTGTCTCATCCTCTCCCCTTTCTTGGAAGAGTACTAGATGAGTTGGCCCAATGGATATCCACTAAGTATGATGATACCTCCTTGGAATAGGCCCAAAATTAGGATCTTAGATCTTCCTAATGAATACCCTAGACCATGGTATTACTTATACGATAGAAAGAAAGGTTCCTGAAGGGAATTTGATCTGCAGCCTCCTACTGCTCTTACTCTTAAAGTAGTGAATGGGAAGAGGCTCATTATCAAGGATCTTGAGTCGACTCCCCTGCTGCTTCTCAACCTATTTCTCTTTCTCCCATTTAGGAATCCATTCCTCTTCCAAAGATGAACATAGTGGATGTTCCCATGGTTGAGCAAGAGCCTTTTGCTTCTTTGTAGCTTCTAGCCTCCAACTCAAAGAGTCATAGAAACTACCTTGCATGCAAGTGTAAGCACCGGTGAAAGGATCTCTTGGTTGAGTAGGCCACCTCACAAATAAAGGAGGAAGAAACGACCGCCCCTACTTCAGGGCCTCCTACAATGTTGTCCTCTTCCCTTCTTCTTCTCTTCAGCCTAGTCCAACACTACTTTCGACTTTTGCTACAAGTACAAATGCACCTAACCCCAAGGGGGTATGGGTTTTCATCACTCCTTTGATGGATCCACCTTTACTAATGTCTACATTATGGATATCCATCCCTTCTTGAAGCCCATGGATATGATTAATACCTTGTTTGTATCCACTATAGTTCTTTCCTCCTCTTCCTCCACACCTCTAGCCTTGTCTATGGGGATTTCATCTCCTCTGATGAAGCAAAAGGTGGAGTGTGGTCCTTCTAGCAGTGAAGGACATAAGAGGATCCCACCTTCTTCACAAGGTGGTCCTGTGCTGACTTGTTTTTGTCCTAGTGATGGAACCAACCCCAGCTTCCCCTGAGTTTTTCACCACTTTCGAGTCATTCAGTGAGCCTCATGGTGAATCTTAGTCATAGCTTACCCCATCCACTAAAGTTAGACATGATGCTCCTGTAGGGTGCATGTTTAAATTTGATGACGAAGTTCTTGCCTTGTCAACAATCTTCATGAAATTACTAACCCTAGCTCCATAAGAGCTTGATGAAGAAGACCTTGTGGGGCCTTCTTCCTTGGCCCTTGTTTTGGTAAAGTGAAATTATCCTCCTCTTAACATCCCACCATTGTAGGTTCATCCTCCTTTCCCCTACAATGATCTAGAGTGGGAAGCGGATGACCTCTTGGTCGATCAATGTTAGGAGGAGGCATCTTCTTGATCTTGTGTGTGTGCATGTGTTTTGTGATGTATTCCCCCATGATCATGCTATGTGTTCGTAGATGACCCTTGTCACCCCTATTGGTGCTTGGATATAGGTGTGGTATTTGTGTCGTAAACCTTCCTCTATTTGTAGCATCATTCTTCAATGTTTGTACTTTATTTTTGATAAATTGGGGATGATGCAAAGCATTGGGGGAATTTAGCCTTCCCTTCCATGTTGACCCATTTTTGTAATTTTTAATTTGTTTTTCATGCATTCTTCTTGATCTGGTTGGGGATTGATGATCTTTCACCTTGCACCGCTATTACCTATTATTTATATGAGCACAGATAGATCTGACCTTGCTAAACTAGATCCCCTTATGCCCTTTTTTTGTTTTTTTTTGTTTTTCTTTATCTTTTTCTTTCTTTCTTCTTTGTTTGAGTTATCCCTCTCATGTTCTTCAAAAATTTTCTTTTTAGAAAATGCATTCATTTCCAACGAATCTTTTCTCAAAAATCTCCATAAACCTTTCTTCAAAATCACATTCTCAACTTGGAACCCTAAAAAAACATGTTTCCTTTATCATGGGTTCATAAAGAAAGGACTTGAAAACCTTCCTCTAAAGTAGGAATAACATTGACCTTCCCCTTGCATGGGGGCATATTCTTCCTTTTGAATTCCTTGATGATGTGAACATCTTTCAAATGGATCCCTTGATAATGGATCGATTTGAGAAAGAGAAAACATTTGCTTTCGAACTATTCATCCCTTGAGTGGACCCTTTCTTCATGATAGGTTCCCATGGGACCCCTTTGAAATTCTTCCAAATTGTTGAAGGTCTATACAACTATCTACTTACTTTCCTATGTGGCCGCTTCTTGAATTTACAGAGTCCACTTTCCTAGGTTTCCTCCATGTGAGAGATCTTGGGGTGAAACGAAACTAAATTCCCAAATTTAAAATGCAATGATTTCAATTGTTTCATAGATTAATTCTAAAACTTTTATCCACAAATTTTAATATAATAAATAAAGCTCAAGTAAAGACTTTGAAATTAAATGCATATAATAAATTGATCAACAATTTCATCCAAATAAATTCAATCATGTTGTAAATAAATTATTAATTCAAAAAAAGATTTAAAGGATTTAAAACAACTTTATTGCTCAGATAATTCACCAGGAATTAATACTTATCTTTGAAATAAGCAGAAGTAATCCCAACTATTGTTGGAATGGTCCTCGGTTCAGCCTCTTCCGTCTGTGAGTAGTCTGGGAGGAAAATAGACTTTGCTGCTCTACACGAGTGCTGGTTCCACCGGAACAATGCTCAACACTCATGCCACTAAAACCATGCCCTGGCCAGGACCGTCTTGAGTGCACGCACTTGTACCCTAGGTTGGACACCCACTGTAGGAGTGCCCCTTCTCCATCCTACTCATAGCCTGCTAACCTGAAACCCTATTCCCGCAATATGCTCCACTTGATTTTCCTCTTTTTTTATGTCTTTTTTTTTCATGTCTTTTCGAAACAATTTAGTTTCACGAGTTTTATACAACACAAAGGGTTGTTCTAGCTAACACACCCTTTCAAAAATAATTACATTACAACATCCTGTGAAAACTCCAATAATTATTTTATCACATTTATTTCTTGAACTATTATATTAGTTCTATTTTACTTTTATTCCTTTTTTTCTTCCATGGGGAAAAAGTCACATAACAATTCTCCCCCTGTAAATTAACTACTGTCCTCAGTAGTACATAATGCATCTACATCACAACTCAAAAGCACATAATCAATAATTGAATAAACTGATATTAAATACTTCAATATCTCTTACTTTGTTTGAATTCATAGACATTTCTCTTTTCCATTAGCAAGAACTTTCAAGAGAGTCATTTTTTTTCCATCATGACAAAACTATAGATACATATCAAGAATTTAGAATTGAAGAAACTAATGCTATTTTATATGTTTAATCACATATTTTTATCGTAATCAAATTTTTCTAATGTAACTTCATCATTATATTTGCAAAATTATTATCATGTGTTGATATACATTTACCTAATGAATAACATGCATAACCCATACTATGTGGCCACTCATAAAATTATAAAAGTATAATCTATAACATTAACATCATTCCAATATGATATTCATGCATTCCAGACTACATGAATATCCTCCTTTCATATATCAAAATCAATGTAAATAAAATTTTAGCTCTATTCAATATGACAACTGTACAAGGTTATTGGGTTGATCAAGTCCAATAAAAAGGTACAATAGAAAAATAGTCCATTAAATACCTTAAGAAAAAGAAAAAATAATACATTATGACTACCCATAGGGTACTTCATAGAAATACTAGGTCCAATCTTTCTCAAATTCCTATACCAAATACAATTAAATGGAGACTAGTGCACAACTACCCCTAAAATTATTATTTCACAAGGTAACCCAAAAAAACTTTGGGGAAAATTGAGAATCAAATAATGTAAATTATCATATTTATTAATATTAAAGAGTGATTATAACACCTAATCTAGTCATAACATTTTTCAACATATATCACTTTGTCAAATACTCTAGGTAATTAGATTCAAAAATAAGAAATGACCAATTCCAACTATGTGTCATTTTATGGACTTCTTAAGGCTGTAATTTGTATATCCATGTATCTAGGATATGTAATTCAAGTATAGTTTTTGCCTAGATTTTCTTTGATCCAAAATTCTGAAAAAAAAAATTATTGGCATGAATCTTCAATAGCCTGATTGTTTTCTTATAAGTTTGGCAACATAGGAAATTTCAATAATTTTTTTTTTTTAAAAAAGAAACATGTGAAAGATACATAACCTACTTGCATATCATAGAGAAGGTTGGAATATATAGTCTCTCCCCCTGTAAGATTTGACATGTCCCTATGTCTAAGCCTAAGAGCCAATTTGTTTTTTATATCTTAAAACAACATGGTGTTATTCTCATCAACTCATTCCAAACACAATATCAATTTTCCAAATTTAAGATGTGAATCCAAGGACCTATGGGTTATGGGCCCACAACATAACCTAGGATAGAATTAAATAACCCGAGATTTGAGTATATTATCACAATCATTGAAATTCACCTTCCAACTTTACAAAATACACCTAGGCCTAGAAACTAAAGGTTTTAGTTTTAAAATCTATCTTAAGATTATAACTATCAAGATTTTAACATAGATAAGAAAAATATGTTGGGTATAAAAAACCCATAGAATTATATTTGAATATGTATCTCAACACAATATTATGACTTTATAGTGTTGACTACTAATACAAATCCTTTTAAGCTTACACCAAAATAAGTTCCTATGCACTAAAAGCTACTTCTTGAGAAATTTACGTAATAGATCCTTTAAATTAGATAGATTCATTTAAAATATTCAACACTCATTTTAATCCATGTTTAAACTCCTAGAACTCACACATACAAATATGATCATAAACATGAGTTAATTTAATAATTAGATCTGTAACTCATAGATAGGTTAAATAACTTTTCAATAAACTTGAGAGCCATAACCTAATAAACTAAGCCACGTCAACCTCTTGTAAAAAAAAACTAGGTCCCAATAATTTCAACTATAAAGTTAAACTATAAATAAGGAAAGCAAACTTCAACACATTACTAAAACCATATCCTCAAAATTTTGTTTTCTTTTCATATATATATATATATATTTATACACACTAGCAACATGCTATTATAAGTACCTTTTGCATTTGTTATCACTTAGATACGATTTGAATTCTAAATGGAGAAACAGAGTGAAAAGTCTATTGAATCCTATGTTAGAAGTAGCTATCCGCTAGTCTATAACACCTACGACCACAACCATTCTTCTACTCCATTAAAGGATTCCTTATTTATTTCTCTTCTAAAATGGATACCATGTAATTTTTGTTGTCTTATTTCAGTTACAATGTTTGCGATTACTAAAATGTCTTTTCAACTCGACCCTCTTTCTTTATGAACCACAATAATTAAAATATAAAAAAGATAAAACCATAGTATACTACAAATCATAATAAAAAAGAGGTTTGAAATACTACAAAGTGTAACTATTTGAACTTTTATTCAGACCTTTAAAGTTGTATATGAAACAAGCAGCACAAAATAAAACGAAATGATAAAAATGACCATACTAAATCTTGTATTTGAATTTATGAGATATACTAAACCATGGAATAAAAAAATAAAAAAATAAATTCATAATGTTCAATGTTGTGTATTTTTTCGTATCTCAGCATTAAGAGGCATTGATTTGACACATATAACTACACTAATGTTGCGAGATTTTCTATTTTTTTTTGGGGGTACTAATGATGTGTATTTGATGCACCAAATTATCATCTAATTCCTTCTCCACTATCTTCGTGGGTCTATTCTTGGTACCTAATGACTGGGAGTGAGAATACTATACTTGATTGCTTGTTTTACGTATTTTAGAAGAATTTAAAAGTTAGGATAAATGAAGGTTCGAGGTGGATCTGTCAACCATATTAATATCGATACATTAATCTCCAGATGATGTGAAATTTTTGGAAATGTCTGCAAGTGTAGGAGGATGCAGAAGTTCTACTCTTCACCTGACAATTGCATTTGTGTGAAGTTTTCTAAAGCATTTTAACAAATCTATATAGCACATTTACTGTAGCCACTGTAATTCATCAAATCAGATCTCTTTAAGGAATTATGTCAAAAAAATTGTTCCTTCTCTGTTCTATCATGCTTTACATGCAAAAACTTTTCCAACGAACACAGACTCATCCTTCGGTGTATTCCAATGAAGTTCTAGAGGGAATCAATTTCAAAGTGAAAGTACAAAGGAATGCGTACCTATGTATATAATTCTAAGCTCGTTCTCAATTAAATGTGCACCTTTGACATTTAGGAAATTTATGCTAATTTAAAGAACGCCTTCGGATATGTGTGTGATTACAATGATTAACTTCTGTTCATCAGTTTTCTAACTCAATGATTATTCCTTCCTATAGAAGGATATTATATTTTTCATTGAAATTGTGCCATCATAGATCTTAATTAATCAAACATATTTATAACTGCTTTATATATATGGCATGAGATTTTAATTTTCTTGACATGAAACCAAATGTATCACTGGTCTACAACTTCTTATTTAGTTTAGTTCAGTCCAGCATACAAAAAAATGCCATTCTCCTCTGAGTATTGAGACTACCTCTACCACTCCTTCAGATTTATGAACAGTAATTTACTAACAAACATTAGATGCATTCATTTGTAAGTTAAACAAGGAAATGAACTAATAGAATTGTATGGTCTTGCTACAATTTTAATCTTAGTTTATTTGTTTATGTCTTAGAAAGAGTTTTTTTTTAAATGATGATCTTTACCATAGATAAACTTGAATTATCAATTCGGTTCACACAAAAAAATACGAGAAGACAATCTAAATACATATCAAATGGTTGTCATCACTCATATCCTGAACACAAGTGTGATCATTATATTTGAACATCAATTGTTAATCTTGCGCGCTTAATTCTGAAATCTAGGTTAGCATAGCATGAAGGAGGTATACTTGTTTATAAGGCAACAAATTGTAAGCACAAGAACCTATAATGAGGGCTATATGAGCTTTGTCTTTAAAAAAATTGAGCTAACAGGTTATTGTCAATATTACACTTTAAGTTCAGGCTTTTTCAGAAGAAAGCGTCAATCTACACTACCCTAACTCAAATGCACATTGAACTGGGAAAATAGTTAAAATATGTCGTTTGTTGCAAGTAGAAAAAGAATTACAACTTTCCACCAAATTTTCATAGATTTCAGAGGGAATGAAAAATTTAACAGTTGTTTTTAAAAGTAATTTTAAAGTGGATCTAACTTTCTTTTGCGGAATTTCAAATGTTACAGAATTAATTGGAATCATTAGTAAACAATTTCTACTATAGATTTTTGAAGGAGTAAATGTTAAATTTAAATTGATTCCAGCATCAATTTGTGAATTGAATAATCACAGGGGTGAAAGTTTTTTTACCATTAAGTGAAAGGTGAATATTTTAGGGGAACCTTAAAATTTATTTATCTCAATTAGTTACTCAAGGTTAACCATTTAATCTTTGAGAATAATTAATAGCCAAGAATTTCAATTGATGTATAAATAAACATGTTTAATTTACTCTATATATATGTGCAACAAAATAATATTACTATTGGGATCTATATAGGTTCTGATACCAAATGAAACGAAACTAAATTCCCAAATTTAAAATGCAATGATTTCAATTGTTTCCATAGATTAATTCTAAAACTTTTATCCACAAATTTTAATATAATAAATAAAGCTCAAGTAAAGACTTTGAAATTAAATGCATATAATAAATTGATCAACAATTTCATCCAAATACATTCAATCATGTTGTAAATAAATTATTAATTCAAAAAAATATTTAAAGGATTTAAAACAACTTTATTGCTTAGATAAATCACCAAGAATTAATACTTATCTTTGAAATAAGCAAAAGTAATCCCAAATATTGCTGGAATGGTCCCCAGTTCAACCTCTTCCATCTGTGAGTAGTCTGGGAGGAAAGCAGACTTTGCTGCTCTACATGAGTGCTGGTTCCACCGGAACAATGCTCAACACTCGTGCCACTAAAACCATGCCCTGGCCAGAACCGTACTGAGTGCACGCACTTGTACCCTAGGTTGGACACCCACTGTAGGAGTGCCCTTTCTCCGTCCTACTCACAGCCTGCTAACCTGAAACCCTATTCCCGCAATTTGCTCCACTTGATTTTCCTCTTTTTTCATGTCTTTTTTTTCATGTCTTTTCGAAACAATTTAGTTTCACGAGTTTTATACAACACAAAGGGTTGTTCCAGCTAACACACCCTTTCAAAAATAATTAAATTACAACATCCCGTGAAAACTCCAATAATTATTTTATCACATTTATTTCTTGAACTATTATATTAGTTCTATTTTACTTTTATTCCTTTTTTTCTTCCATGGGGAAAAAGTCACATAACATGGGGGATACCTCTCTACTAGTCTGAGAGCCTATAGGGTGCTTCCTTTGAGCTTCCTCCATGTGAGAGATCTTGGGGGTGGCTCCCCTATAGGTTTGTGGGCCTATAGAGCACTTTCATGGGTTTCTTCCATGCGAGAGATATTCGGGGATAAATTCCCTATGGGTCTGTGGGTCTATAGGTCATTTCCTTGGGTTTCCTTCATACGAGAGATCTTGAAGGATACCTTCCCTATAGGTCTGTGGGTTTGTAGGGAACTTTCCTGGCTTCCTCCATGTGAGAGACCTTGGGGGATGCTTCCCAGGTATCCTCCATGTGAGAGTTTTTGGGGGACACCTTGTAGGTTTGTGGGCTTGTAAGGCACTTACTTCATGGGGATTCCTTCATGTGTGAGATCTTGGGGGTTGCCTCCTTGTAGGTTTGCAGGTCTACAAGATGATTTCTTTCTTCGACTTCATAGTTCTGAGAAGCTATGAAGTCTTTTTCTTATCTTGTACCTTTAGGTTTTTCAGTCATGGTTCGCTTCCTCGACTGTTCAGTTATACATTTCTAACCTTACTCCTTCCTTGATCTACTTTACCAAAGCACTCATCAGTAGTCATGCTTGCTAAAGTGGGGGAAAAATGTATAAGAGTGAATTTTCACCCCTTATGAAAATTCCCCCTTTTCCTTTTTCCACCTTAGAAAACCAAGTTCATAGGCTTAATTACACCTAAGCCCACTACTTTCATTCCACTTGGCATCTATTTTTAGTTTTGATGGAGGAATTTCTTTTGGGGACATCCACACGAAATGTAGATGTCCATGCGACGTTCTTATGTCCCTGGAAGATTCCTATAGCTGAAGTTGTAGAGGCATTATACTTCTCATTGGTGGTCAAGTTGTAACGCCCTCTTCGGTCGAACGACCCAAATATGGCCGTTTTATTCATCTCCTCTTAAAATTCGCTCCTTCTACATGCTTAATAACATCTTTTGCATACCTTCAAGCAATCTTCTTCACTCTGTTGCACTCACTTCTAGCATTCTCAAACATTCTAGTAGCACTCTTGCACTCCATTGCAACAACAACTTCACTTCATCACTTCAGTAGATAAAGTTTGGGACAACACCATTGTAGTAGAGGCTCGAGTACTCTCATTCTCTATCCATCAACCTTGAGTGCTTTTGGTGGAGGTGGTAATCTTTCCATTCCTTTCCTCTTTTACTTGGTAGAGTAAGCACATTTACTATTTTGTAGTGCTTCGATGTTCTTTATTACATTATTTTCTTTATCTCACTCTCTTGGATGTTCATGGAGGTGGAAACACCTAAATAGGGGTCTGACTAAGGCAGGCCCCTATACAACCATCCAACATTTTTTTGAGCCTCTTTGTGTGGAGGTTAATGTGCTTTCAAGGAGTTAGCTGGAGAATGCATTTCTTTGTGAGATCATCCTTGCCACCCTAACTCCTACATTTTTACTTTATCACATTAGAGAGCATTTTTTTTACTTAATCATGTTATTTTGGCCCTTTAGTAGTAGTTGGATAAGCCATTAGCTTGTTTTCCTAGGTTCAACCTTGCCTCTTTAGGTTTTTGGTCATAGGGACACCAATGCACTTGCCAACACGCTGCACTATCATCACAATACCATGCTTCCATCCTTGGGTAGAGAGATTCCTGAGGTGTAGTGTTGAACTAAAAAATTGGCTCACCTAGCCCCATCATGCATTTTGGGTTTGTAGGGTGATTGAAGGACTTTAGAGTCCTCATCATTCTCATCCTGCATTCCCCAACATCTTTTTAAGCTGAGGTAAGTTAGGGGAGCCTTCCACTCTTGGCCCTCCATGACCTAGGGCCTTCAACATGGTTGGTCCCCCTCTCTTACAATATGATAATGTGAAAGCATGGATAAAGACACATAATAGTTTTGCTTTGCCTATGATGGGATCAATCAACCTTCCTTTACAAATAGGACCAAAAAAATTAGATGTCTCATTCTCCATCATCTCGATGTCAAACCAATTATGTGTGAAGCTTGTTACCCATGGCTATGGTCCATGGAAGTCATCCCGTTGATTGTGCATAAATGATTAAGTTTCTCTTTGATAATGAAATCTTAACTATGCATCATAGCGGCTTTAACCATCTATCTTCCCATGGGAACTTTTCATTTGATTTCTTTTGTCCTAATCCTATGGAACTATTAAACCTCAAGAAGACTTCTTTTTCAAATCCTATCAAAATTTTAAGGAAAAATTCATAGCAAGACTATCCCTCACAAACATGCCTCAGCCTTTGATTGAGCCTACCATCCATGAAACCATGATTGAACCTAAAGACATTCCAAACAACCAGGACCAACCCAAAGAAAATTCTTTTCCTATCTCCAATAAAATACCAAGAGATAATTAAAACAATATTGTCACACCTAAAATAAAACAAGTTTAGAAAGCTAAAGAGAAAGTTGTTGAAAAACCTCCTATGATTCCTTTCATTCCTGTCCTTAGGGAAGAAAAGAAACCTATGGTCAACAAACCCACTCCTACACAAATGCAACTTGAAAGTTGTACTAATATAAATAGAAATTCTAGAGAGTGTAGAAGTAGACATCATGCTCTTGCTCAAAAGAATAGTGAAGAAACAAATAAATAAAATCAAAATCAGAACTTGATTGCATTAATGCAAAATGAGTCTTCCTCCTCACCAAAACAAAAAGATCCTATACCACAACCACAATAGGAGATAAATACATCATTGGGCATTGTCATTCGACCTCCTATTGTGATTAATTTAGATTATGATGAGGATACTACTAAAATTGACAAGGAGGTGCATAACGAGTTGAACACATTATTTTCCTCTTATATGAGCTAAAATGATAATTCTCCCAAGAAGAGCATTGAAATTTGTGATAACCCTAGTTTGGCACTTTCTATTGTCCCTTTGGCTAGTTTTTCACCTTTTGTATATGATGAATATAATTGGGATGCAGACAACTTGCTAATAGGTTGACTTGCATATGCCTTACTAGTTTTTTGCATTATTTTTCATATTACATTTATGTGATTGCATGTGCATAATGTGATCCCCTATGCTATTATTCTATTTGATCTCTATATCTCTTTGTGACATTCCTCTGTTTGTACCTACATTCTTCTCTATGTTGTAAACATTTTATCTTTTTTTTGTCTTGTGTTTTCCTTTTGGGATGACACAAGATGTTGAGACATTCATGTCTCTTCCATGTTGACCCAAAATATTTTTCATTTGTTTTGTATTTTCCTTTTGGGGATGATGCAAGGTGTCGAGACCTTTATGTCTCTTCCATATTGACCCAAAAGGTTTTTCTTTGTTTTTTCTCTCTTTGTATCATTCGTATTGTTCCATGAGTATTTGAGGAATGATGACAGTTCCAAGCTCTCTAAAAACATTGTAGCAAGAACATACTGACCCTAAATCCATGGATCCCTTATGTGTTTTTGAATTTCATTTTGGGGGAAACCCTTTTTCATGACGTAGCTTTATTTGGAAACATATGACTTGGAATAGGAATTTCCAAATAGGCTCTCATGTCCTCTTTATTATTAGAATTTATCATTTTCTACTCTAAAGTAATTGCTCACAACATGGTGTTTAGCAATTTCTTTAAAGTGAGGGCATACATTGGCATTATTCTTTTGCAGTTCATGTTTCATTGTGTAGTCTTCTTACTTTATGCAATGCATCCTTCGATTTTTGGTTAACATTGGGTGTGATTTTCTTCAAGAGTGTGATCTCTCTTAGCATATTATATTCCTCTTAGTGGCTTGATGCAATGCACTACATCCCCTAAGTTGTGAATCTTCTATTCTTTGATTGGTCCTCTCTTGGATACATTAGGCACAATGTTCCCTAAGTTAAGACCTTACATGAACTAAACAAAACTCCTTTGAACATTCCTTACACTACTTTTCAATTACAATTTTGTTTATATGGACACCTTGCATAATACACTTTGCTTGCCTGTGGTGCCATCTTGTTTGTTCATGAGTATCAAGTATACAAATTTTTTTTTGCCTCATGAAGCTCAAAGTTCAATGTTGTGTGGTGCCTTATCAAAGTTATCAGGAGGTATAGCTTTGGTCTGGTTGTACAGGAAGTCAAAATTAGGATTCATTTTTCCCAGAGCCACTTGCTTGTCTATGTGAGTGCATACCAACCATGTGTGTATGTGTCTCACCCTTTCAAATGGATACTCACCCAATAGATAGCCTAAATTTCCATTGTCTTAGAGAGAGTGTACATTTTTGGACAAATGATTGAAGCTCGATCAACCATCTCTTTTTTTTCTTTTCTCTTTGTCTTTGGTAGGGTATGCTTATGCCTTGTTACTCCTTATGTCATTATCATGTGCATTCTTTTGTGCCTATGTTGGTTTATCATAGGATCCTGATCTTGGGTGCTTGATCATGCCTCTTGATTATTGTCATCCTATCTTACTGACATTGGTATACTTTGACTCCTCTTGATACAAGTTTTTCTACTTTATTTCGAGTTTAAACAAGTTCCTCCTCTTGCTAAAGTGGGGGCTAAATGTAGTGATGAAAAATGTATCCCTCTACATTTTTGCACTTGTTTGAGCCCTCCCTATTAAATTGAACTTAATTTTTCTCTGATTTAGTTTTGTAATATATTTAACACATTCACATTAGGTCTTAGGCCCTTGTAAACCAAATGGAATTAGTTGTGCTTTATTTAGGATGTTGTAAAGTGTATCCTAACACTTTTGACTAATCTAGGGTTTTCACTATTAATTGGGATTCTTTGTGCCTTATTTGGCCTTATTTTGCATCCAAAAGCCTTAAATAATGCATCTTTCAGAGATTAATCTCGAGATTCACCAAAATACAATCATAATTCATGCATTTTTGTATTGTATGGACTAGATTTAGTGATTTGGGACTCATATGTCACCTTGGGCATATGGGTCTCACCTAAGTTTTGAGGCCCTGATTTGGATTTCAGATGAATCTAAGTATTTCTTGAAAAATGTGTCCCAAGATTAGCCTAATGGGACTCATACACCACTTCTGGCATATGAGTCCTGCTTAGCTTAGACCTAATTTAAATAAAAATTCTTGGTTGGATTTTATTTTCCTAGATTTGATGTCAGCTTGTAGTGTTGTAATTTTGGGAAATTTGGCATAAACAAATATAAATACAAGGTTATTTTACATATTTTCTCTTAGCAATTTTTATGAGAAAGTATGACCTAAGCATTCAAGAATTCTAGCATTCAAAAGCATTCAAGAGTTATTATCAAGCATTTTGGAGAATTATTTAAGTATCAAGCATCATGTCAAAGTCATCATCCATCATGTTTGTTTTTGAGCTAACATTTTTTTATATAGGGTTTCATGATCCAAGCCAACATTCAATTCAATATCTACAACATTCATGTAAGATTCAAGATCCACATTCATGATATCCATCTCATACATGTTTGCAACACTTTGTTTCTAGGGTTTAGTGAGTTGCAACATATCATTTTGTTCATTCATTATTCCTCCTTCCTATTTCATTTCATTTCAAGGTTTGATTACCAAAATTGGGTTTGACCAAGGAAAATCCCTTTCTACTAACAAAACAACATTTTCCCCTCTCTCTAGTGTGTAATTTGCAGATCTAGGTTGAAGAAACATTGAAGAGCAATTTTGGAAAGACACTGTCAAGTGTACAAATTTGTCAAACTTGTCACTTTGTTTACAAGATCACTAAAATACATCTACAGAGAAAAAAATGACATTTTAGATCTGGAAATTAGGTTGAGAAGATAGAGCAAAGATTGAAGAGCATATTCAAATCTTGATTCTCTAAAAATGCCAAGTAGGATTGATACACCACTTCTGGTGTATGAGTCCCAGTATAGCCACTTTTCTATATTTTTGAAGATCTAGACTTATCATCACTATATTCCTATTCCAACATAGAAACCCTAATTTGGGACTGATATGCCCACCTTGCATATGAGTCACAATGTGCATTAAATTCACTATTTCTAACATTTCAAGTCTTCATTCAAGCTACTACATGCCTCCAGGTGCACCTCTCTAATTTACCAGTTTGTTGTTCTATTTTGCATTCATTTCTAGGTCATTTATTGTAGTATTGCATTTCATTGAGTTTCATAATTAGATCTTGCATGTTACTAGTATTTCCAAGCCATAGCTTGGAGGCAAACCCATTTTTAGTCTTTAAACATACTCTAGGACAACATTTAGTAGATATCTTTCTCTCATTCTATCCTTGGATTGAGATCTCTAGAGTTTCCTTGAGTGAAACTTGAGTGAAATAGGAGGAACCCTATCATTGTGCTCCATCTCCTAAAAGGCAGGGTACACTATTTCTATCATTTTAGATAGCAATAAAATGAGTAAAATTTGGCTAATTTCATGGAACAAACTTTGTTAAGATAAAAAATATGGTTGAGATGGTTTACACAATCTAGAGGAAAGGAATCTACAATTGTGAGCTAGGATACTATGGAATTTTTTGCAAAACCATCTTCCAAGTGGTCTAGAATCATACAAATAAAATATATGGAATCCCTAATTCCCAAATGAATATTTACGATGGTAAACAAAATAGAGGGTTCTAGAATGTGGAACTTTATCAAAACTTGTAGAGAATTCATCATCCCACATTTAAACTAGTCCATAAGTAATGGGGGAAAAAAATTATTTTTGGATGACTCCTAGAATAGCTTTCCCCCACTATCCAAACTTGAAGGTTTAGAAGAAGCAAGAGTATACATAAAGAACCATTGGGGATTAAAAGTAAGATATTACCTTAATCTTCAAGAGGGTATGTGCAGGATCATCATGGAAAAAATATGCCCTTAAGTGGAAAAAAATTTAGAAAAATCAAAGTTAGGAAACTTGACGTAAAAATTTGAATAAGTTATCTATATTACTTCAAAAATATGTAAGAATAGAATCTGTAGAAAATTGAATGTAGTTTCTAAACTGCTAGGTTTGTTTTAAAAAATATATATATTTGGTGAAAATTTGAAATTTCAATGCAATAGTACTTAAATGTTTGGGCAAAAATAAGAAGTAGGTGTCTGTCTAGCCACCCTAACCACAATAAAATGATAATATTTTGAAGCATAGAATGTGACATATGTTTTAGATTTAATAAATGTGATACTATTTGAAAGCTATATTTTTTTTTCAATTAGCCTATCGATCATGACTTTAGTCTTAATTCAAATAGAAAATGAATAATAATTATTTATTGGTGGAAAGTTGAGAATCTCCTTTAAAAACCCTTTTTATTTCATCAATTTTGGGTTAAAAAATAGTCATCAGCCACATAACCTAAACATACCCATAATATCACCACTTTTTGGTGCATCATGATCCTACACATACCCAAGATAGCCTTCTGTTAGATGCTCAACAAGAAAAACTTCTTTGGTTGCAACTTCCCAATAAACCAAAATTATTAGCTAACAAAAATTCTTAAGTAGTGCCAAATATTTTTCTCCATGGATCTTGATATGCTAATTTGGGATCCTTCTAAGATAGGTAATTACAAATTTAGTTGAGGCTACCCATCAATCATCGAACAAGGGAAAACTGAATCAGCCAACTAACCCCATAAATTATATTGGAATTTTATAATTTTCCAAAAGTAGGGTCATTTGCATGGCTGACATTAAATAAAAAAATCCTTACCTATGAGATATTGGTCAAAATGGAAATATCCACCCCTTTTAAATTTGTATATTATGGTCACCAAGAAGAGGATATATATCATCTTCTATTAAGTTGTAAATTATCACATGAGTGTTGGTCATGGCTTCAAAATAAACTAAATTAGGTCACACCATTTCAATATTCTCTGCTAACTATTTTTTCTCATGGAAAATATTGAATAAATACTCTTTATTCTTCTCAATTTGGATAACACCTAAATTGAGAAGAATAAAGATTATTTTTTCCTCGTGGCTAATATGGTTCCTACGGTGAGAAAGGAATAAAAGAATATTTTGAAAGGAATACCATATAGTGGAAGAAGTAATATGCAAAATTGAAAGATCAATTTATGAATTAGTAATGTCTAATTCATATAAATCAAATGGATCAAGAAAGATCTTCTCAAATGGGGATGAAAAATATCTTCTCAATTGGAATTAATTCATCCACCAAACCTAATAATATGGATATGAAAAAACAAACCCAATCACAAAAGTGTAGTATGGAGTCCACCTCCATTAGCAATGGAAAAACTCAACTTTGACGAGGCCTCTCGAGGGAACTCAGACACCTCTGGTGTATGTTGTACTAAGGAATCATTCATGCAAGATTATTAGTGCCCTCATACTAAAATGATCAAATAGAATAAATAATCAGGAAGAGGCACAAGCATTACTTTCAGGTCTGAAATTGGCAAAAGCAATTGGCACTAAAAACGTATGGATTAAGGGGCATTCTATGATCATAATCACCACATGTAAACCAAAAAACTTAGTTCATTAGTTGCTAAGCTCCATCTTAAATTAGGGATTCAAAATATTACAAGGCTTCAATTCTTACCATCTCACCTATTGCTATATAGAGAGGGTAATAAAGTAGTAGATATGGTGGAAAATATGGGCTGTGACCTAAATGATGGGGTACTTCAAATTAATCAAATAGACTTTGATATCTATCCTTCCTTGACACATCTAATCAATAATTAAGTTCATCCCATAAAGGGGAGTTAATCTAGCATTATTTGTGTTTTAAGTGTGTAGGGCTTGTGGTGTTGATATTTGGTAGTAGTATATGTGTCTAGGTTTCCTTTTCTATCTTTAGCATGGTGAAAGAATCAAACATTAAACATCTTAGGATGTGTTGGTTACTAGCACCATTAGTATTATTCTATAGTAATTAGGTTTATTTCTCCAAGTTCCAATCCTGATTTTCTTAGTTAGCCTTCATCTTCCAATTTTGTAGGCCCTTTGTCAATTATTTTCCTCCATTTGAAGTCCCTTCTTTTGTTTAAGTTCAAAGTGTATTGAAGCTACATAATGTCCACTGATCCTAGAGGATTAATTCTATAGCATAATGTGTTGAGGCACCATGTGGAGGATTTGTGTGCCACTAAAAAAGTGTGGTGTTTTTTATTTTATTAAGCGTCGACTCCCACATCAAGCCACATGTCAAGTTGGTGTAGCACAAAGAGTTGATGGCACACAATTGGTTGTCTTCTAATGGGCCCACTATGATGTAATAAAGGAGGTTGATGTGACATGGTGAACCCACACACATTCTATAGAACAAAGGCTTATATTTGGCATTACTTGGGAGCTAGTCAAATTTTAGCATCTCTATAGCTGGTGCTAAAATCATATAAAGATTTTGACATCTTCACTCATAAACACATGTCACTAGATTACTTTCCTAGGTTCATTACTTGATCTTTGGTTGCTTTGAGTTACGAGGACTTGATAAATGGAAATGTTGGATTTAGCCTATGAACTCCACATTTAGAGGTAAAAGTTGGACTATCTCCTCCACTCTAGATGATGTGATGTGCATTAAATAATATCACTCATTTCAATGACAACATCAACTATCAAGTGGGTATGTGCAAGATCATGATGGGCCAAAAAGTGGCAATATGATGGGTATGTGGCTGACGACTTTTTTTTTACCCAAAATTGATGAAACAAAAAGGGTTTTTAAAGGAGATTCTCAACTTTCCACCAATATAAATTATGATTTACTTTGAATTTAATAGAAGTAGTGTATTCGGTTTTCTATTCAAATTACGACTAAAGTCCACATTCGATGAACTGAAGAAAAAACATCTATAGCTTTCAAAGCGATTATCACACTTTTTAGATGAAACATGCTTAAGCATGCATGGGATTGAAAAAAAATTAAATTTCATGAATTTTTGCACCAAGTTAAGGTGGTCAGGACATCACGAGTTTTTATATTTTTAAAGTTAGCCAATAAAAAAATCATATTATTGTACTTGGAAAAAATACAAAAAAATATGCATCATCAGGGCATGGAGTCACTCTACTTATATCTAAAATCTTATAAAAAATGTAATCATTTTATTGTGGTTAGGTGGACAGGACACCTACTTCTTATTTTCCTTTGAAATTTATTTTCACGCATTGAAATTTCAAATTTTCACCAAATAGATTTTTTTTTTTTTTTTTTAACAAACCTAGTAGTTTAGAAACTACATTTAATTTATACAAATTCTGTATTTACATATTTTGAAATAATATAGAAAACTTATTCAAAATTTTAAGGTCAGAGTTGCCTAACTCGATTTTTTGCCACTTAAGGGCCTATTTTTCCATAATGATGATCCTGCACATGCCAAGTTCACAAAATATGGTGATGATATTTTGGATGTGATGGTGCACCTCTCTAGGTCAACAAATTCTTTGTGGATCAACCACATATGGCAAGGTGGCTATGGTGTACTTCAATGGTGATTTGGTGCATGTTGCACTAAAGGAAACAAAACTCTTTAAAGTGTCCTTAGAACTACTTTTGTAGAGGTGAGAATATGGAGATGATTTCCTCTCACAAAGCATGGGAGGATGAGGCACCTTGCTAATTTAAAGCAATAATGAGATAAATTTTCCATACTTTGTAAAGTCGCCTTAAGATCCTATTGAAAATGGATTCTCCTATCTACCTCACAAGCTCATATTGTTAGAAGGATTTCTTATGTACCATAATAGACCAAAGGTTGAAGGTGATTATGAAGCAACCTAGTGGCAAGGATTTAAAAGAAATTAAGATGATCCTATATGTTGATTGCTTGTTGGATGATGGGAGGTACATGGTTAACATTTATATCACATCATGTTTCATGGCCCCCCTCCTAGATTCAGGTGAGTAGAAGGAGTTGGTGCAGGAGTTGGTTTTGAAAATATTTAAGAAACACAAATTTTGAGGGCTAGAGGAAACACTGGCTATGGAGAGGTATGGGGTCAGAGTCATGAGGTAGTGAGATTTCCAAAGTGTGTGTGAGGAGTGGATTGTGGTGAAATGGTTACCATTACTTAGAAATTTTCACACGATGATGCTAATGAAACTGTAGAAGAGGGGGATTCACTACTCACAAGTTATCTTTGTTCAAAGATCCTCACGAGGTGAACTACCCTAATCTACCTCAATGAAACAATGTAGAAGTTTCATAATCTAAAAGAGAAGGCCAGAAATATTTTCTAGACAAACCAACAAGCTATCGAACAAAGGATGTCAATGCGGCACGTTGGCATCTTGTATGGACCAGAGAGTGAGTTTATCTAAGAAAAAGGCTAACTTCTACTCAAATTACTCAAGAAATCTTAAAATGCAGGAAGGTGACAAAAATGAAAAAGAGTGAAGTTTACAACTAATGAATATAAGAAGAAGAAAGGAAATAAATACTTACAACCACATGGGTGATGAATCCTCCAACAAGTGAATGTCTTCAAAACCTGCAACCGTGATATTTGGATACAATTTTGGGGCTGTATAGGGGTTTTCCTTAGTCAAACCCCCATTGTGGTGTTCCCATCTCCATGGACAAAAAATAATATAGAGAGAAAGAGTGTGATGAAAAAAGCATGCGGTGAAAGAAAAACCCACTTAGGAGTAGAACCCGCACCACCAAATAAGCATTCGATAAAAGAAAACCTTGCTCGAGGAGAACTTGTATCACAAAAGAGGTGATAAAAGAAAACCTCACTTGAGGAGGAGAACCCGTACCACCAAGTAAGTATGCAAATAGTAGGGGATATGGAATCCCAAGATTCTCACAAGCATGAAGTGAAGGAGATGAAGTTGAAAGAAAGGAGCTAAGAGAGCTTGAGAGAGCTTGAAGCTGCTACAATAAGTTATATTAAGTTGTGTAAGCAAAATAACAAGAGTAAGAAAGGAGAAAAATGTAGGAGCCAAAGCTAGGAGGATTCAGAAGAAGTTAGAAGATGAAAATGGAGTGAAAAGACCGCTTTTAAGGAGAGTGGAGAAGAAAAATAGAAGCTTCTTGGGCAGTTTCAAGGAATCTCGAGCCATTACGACCGACCAAAGGAGTTGACAAGTGGAAAGCAATTTCAAAGATAGTTGTTTGATCATTGAAATGTCGTAGGATGCTAGCATGAAACACAGACATCTGCATGGTGTGCTAGTGTCTGGACATGTCATGCTACAAAACAACATGTGCAAGAAAATCCCAAAGTCCGATGCAAAGCTAATGCGCGAAGGGTAGTTGTTGAAAAGGGGCACTGGAGCATCTTGAGAGGGAAAAGGCTATTGCAAGGTCTAAAATGAGCCTACTCAAGATGTTAACGGAGTGGACACTAAAGTGAATGCAAGAATATACGTGAAATTGTGAGGGTTCCAAGTTTACGCTTATACATTTTTCCCCCACTTTAGTGGGCATATGAATCTATGCTAATATGCATGCTAAAGTAAATCTGCTAAACATAAATAATATCATATGACAAAAGGATATTGTGGAGGAAGCAAATAACTCTTCGAACCATGGAAGCTTGCCCCCAGGATAAAGACCTACAAAACTAATGTGTTAGACAAGAAGAACTTGCACCAAACAACAATGTTAGAACATTAAAAGCTAAAGGATTCGAGTCAACAAAGTAAAGAGACCTCGATATAGAAGGTTGTATCAGTACTATGTGTCATCCCCAAATTAAGAAATTATGCATAGAAAAATTCTTAGGTGAAGAGAGGAAGGGTATATACTCTGGATGAAGAAGATGTAGATCTTCAATCCTATATATACAAGAGAGAAGAGAGAGAGAGAAATGAACAAAGCTTGCGGTGAAAGAAAAGCCCACTTAGGAGTAGAACCCACACCACAAAGTAGGAGTCATAAAGGAAATCCCTGTTTAAGGAGGAAAACAAGTATCACAGACTAAAAGTGATAAAAACAATCCCCGCTCGAGGAGGAAAACCTGTATCATAGAGTAAAAGTGATAAAAGTGATCTCCTGTCGAGGAGGAAAACCTGTATCACCAAATATAGGTGATAAAAGCAATCCCCACTCAAGGAGGAAAACCATTATCACCAAAGATAGGTGATAAAAGCAATCCCCGGTCAAGGAGGAAAACTCGTATCACCTAGTGTAAAGGAGCTCTACAGGTTCTCGGTCCTATAGAGAGGTATCCCCGAAGATCTCTTGCATGGAGGAAACCAAAGGAAGGCAGACTTTGCAAAGTCAGAAGTGGCAACATGTCTACCTATGGATAGAACATGTCAGAAATCGGTTGCACAGGAAAGTAAGTAGACAATCACGCAAACTATCGGGTATGTGCAAGATCATGATGGGCCAAAAAGTGGCAATATGATGAGAGAATTACTGGGGATGTGGTGGCGACTATTTCCAAATTGATGATGATACAAAAAGGATTTTTAAAGGATTCTCATTTTCCACGATGCAAATTATGCTTTACTTTGATTCAATAAGTGGTATTATTCATTCTATTCAAATTCGACTAAAGTCAGTTGATAAAGTGATTGAAAAAATCTATAGCTTTCAAAGCGATTATCACATTTTTAGATCAAAACATGCTTCACATTCTATGCTTTGCATACTATGGGATTAAAAATTGAATTTCATGAAGTTTGACCAAGTTAAAGATGATGGAACATCACGAGTTTTATATTTTAAAAAAAATTTGTAATAAAAATTCATAATTAATTATTGCTTGGAAGAAAATTACAAAAAATATGCATGATCACATCGGGGCATGAGTCCTCTACTTATATCTAAAATATTATAAAAAAATATTATCATTTTATTATGGTTAGGGTGGTCAGACAAACACCTACTTCTTATTTTTTCCCTAAAATTTAATTACAACTACATTGAAATTTCAAATTTTTACCAAATAGATATAATTTTTTTAAAAAAAACCTAGTACTTTAGAAACTACATTTAATTTGCTACAGATTCTATTATTACATATTTTTGAAATAATATAGATAACTTATTCAAATTTTTACGTCAAGTTGACTAACTCTGATTTTCTGAATTTTTTGCCACTTAGGGGCTTGTTTTTTCCATCATGATCCTGCACATACCCTATCAAAAAATTGAAATGATTCCAAAGGGGTCCCTCAGAAACCCTTCAAAAGAAGAGGGGTTGACTCAAGGGATGTGCTATTTGAAAAGAGAGGTCTAGTCAGGCTACCTCCTAACTTGACTTAGAGACATGAAATAGGTCTAGTCAGGTTGCCCCCAAGCTAGACACAAAGATATGGAATAGGTCTAGTCAGGCTGCCCCTAAGCTAGATGTGAAGATTTGAAATAGATCTAGTTAGGCTATCCCTAAGCTAGACGCAAAGGATTCATTCAAGGTAGAATCTTTCAAAGGGGGTCCCTCAGGAACCCTTCAAAAGGAAGAGGGGTCCTCTCAAGGGATGATTCAGTTGAAATATGGAGAAGAGAGGGGGTCCTTAAGAAGGACACACATCTCCAAAATAGGTTATCACTACCTCCATCATATAAGGGAGGAGAACCATGGAAGATATTTGGAACATGTAGGATAGAGGTAGACCTCGATATCACTTGTCATGCGAAGGAAAGGAAGGAATGCTAATTAAATGGGAGTTTGATGGCACCTGAATGAAGAAGTTTTTTTACTTTTTCATTCAAGGCCTTACACTCACTAATGGAATGCCCAAGCACTCAATGGTATACGCAGAAATAATTTTTTCCTTTATCATGTTTATGAATTTTCTTGTGTGTAGGAGAAGGAAGAGTGATTAAGAAAGCTTTTAGAAGCCACAAAAAAATACTCTTGCTTAGATAGAGAATGAGGAGTAGGAAGTAATCCTTTCTCTTGTGAAGAAAGGCTTGACTGCTCACAAGGAGAAGAAGAAGGAACACAAAAAAAATGGGGGAAGAATCTTTTCAATAGAACAAGGTTGAGAAGAATTCATGTCACTCAACCATGACTTCCATTTAGATCATTCCTTTCAGCAACCAAGTCCCAAAGTATGATTATGGGTTGTGAATTATATAAGGACTTGAATGCCCTATTCATTACACCCACAACCTTTACACTCATAGCCATACTTAGAGACAAGCTAAAAGCTGGGGCGATAATGTGTTTGCAAGTCTTGAAAAGAGGGAGGATCCTCATAAAGAGCATTGTACCAACAACGAGGATCACACTCCTCTATGGGATCACCATCATCGTCTTTAACAAGACTGTCAACATTATCCTCTTTAGTAAAATTGTAATCCTCTTTGTTAGAAGGATGATCAACACTAAGAACATTGCAACTTGCATCCATGTTACCCCACGATGCAAAAGAATTACCACCTTCTATAGTGGGCATGGATGATGTCATCAGAAGGTCTAAGCAGACCAAGTTGAGTTTATGTTCTCTAGTGAAGGATTTTATAAAGTCTAAAGAACCCCAATCATCACCAAGACATGCATTCCTTTGGGAAGAGGTAGGCTTAGGATTTTTTGATTTAGAAGGGTCTTCCTTAGTGACATTTATCTCAAAAGTATCCTTTGTAATAGGTACTACTAGAGTAAACATCAACACATTGGAAGATACTGAAGGGATAAGAGTGGGAACAACCGAAGCTTGACCTCCAGCTATTACCTCACACAAGTGCATAGCATCAGGGTCAGCCTTGACTGTGACTACTTGATTATTGCAAATGAACTTAAGATATTTATGTAAGGTAGATGAGATTGAACCCATATCATGAATCCATGGTCTACCAAGAAGAAGGTTGTATGGTAGCTTTTCTGACATAACATATACAAGACTGGGTACAGTAATGGGTCCAAGCTACAAAGTTAATATGATCGTACTTAGAGCTTGTCAAACAACATTATCAAACCCACGAATAACAATAGAATAAGTATTAATAGAAGATGAGTCAATATTAATTTTAGGCAATAAATCAATACTACATACATTAAGCATTGAGCCAATGTCAATGCGAGTACATCTAATGCCAATTTTATTAATATTAACTATAATCATTAGAGGGTCTACTTGCTTCTATACTTTCAAAGGTGGGAGCTCTTGTGGACAGAACATGATATTCGAAGAATCCACACAAATATACACCATCAACACATTAGCATCTGTCAGCCTAGTGGAAGAAGGCAAGAGGATCTTTTGCAAGGATTCTTGAAGCATACCTTGATAAACCGAATCAGACTGAAGCAAGTCCCACAGTGA
>VDFB02323465.1:47839-70903 GCA_007258455.2 Sequoia sempervirens | reverse complement strand
ACCACACATGGAGATATGTTGTAGAAGCTTTGCTAAGGTATTCACAGAATATAATCTATGACTGTGCCATAGTGTTTTGGTTTGCATCCTTCCGCAAAGAAATATTTTTTCTTACAATTTAGAAAATGATATGTTCAAGGTGTGAAGGTGTTATATTCAATAATTCAAGTCATTACACCTTCCATGGTGAAATTTCTAAGTAATTGAGTTTTGGTTTGTGCTCTGGTAGGGTAAAGTGTTGATGAAAGCTTGTTGGAATGTTTTGCATTCTTTTGAAAGTGAAATATTGACCTTGTAGTTTTTGGGACATGTTTAGTAATTCTCAAAGCATATTATATTTTTGTATCTATTGGTTTGGTGGTCTACAAGTGTAGTTTTCATATGATAGAGTTGTACAATTAGTTCTGGGATGTTATGTTTTCATCAATTCAAAGTGTTTGTTTTCTTGCGGGGCAGCAATTAATGATCAGATACTTCAAAATATGGTTGAAGAGATATTGTGCATAGTCTTAAATTCTCACATCTTGTTTTTCATAAAAAATTTTGTCTCTCCTCAGTGATGCAAAGTTGAACAGTTGGAGTTTTGGTGGTGTTGTCATTGTTTGGGCCAATAGGATTGTTTCCTTCATCTGCAATTGGTCCTAATTAATTATTCTTGCTTTGGAGGATGTGTTGAGACGGTTTTTGGTCTTGATATGTCATATGTTGATCTGCAACTCGTTTTCTCTTCATATTGTATATGTTTGGATCCAACCTGTGTGATATAATATGTTTCTTCTAAAGGTCATCTTGGAGCTAACCTAATCAAGGTTTTGAGTTGTTGTGGAGAATATTTATAGAAGATCAAAATCATTTGTGATGGGATTGATGTACGATGAATTGGAATTGAGTAGCATGTTGAAGATGAAGTGTGTGAAGTCTTTAAGATGGAATAATTGTGTGAAAAAGGGACTGCAACATCGACATATGTCGGATGCTTCTTTCATTAGCAGTTCATGTTCATATTTCTCATTATAATTTTCATGTATCCTGCTTTGAGATAGTGAGTCTTAGTAGCTCTTTGTATCTTTCCCTAAGGTTTTGTGCCTTATTCTACAAGTCCTTAGGTAATGAGCCTTAAACTACATTATAATTTGTGTAATAATTGAGCTTCATATATTGTGAGTTAACTCTCACTGTGGTTTTTCCCTCATTGGGTTTTCCACGTAAAAATATTGGTGTCATTTTGTTGTGCATGTTTTCATCTTTTCCCTTCTTTCAGTTAATGTGATGTGACATTTAATCTAAAAATAGAATGGTTAAGTTTTAATGTATGTTGATTCACCCCCCTCTCAACACTGCGTTTGTTCAATAATTGGTATCAAATCTAAGTGCCTTTGATAAGTTAATAGTTGAGGTAGATCTCGCACTTGAACACATGGGGTTTGTAGCAAAGATCAATGATATGTAAATTCTAGAACTGGATCTAGAGGCAATGGAACCTAAAGGTTAGGACATCAATCTAGAATATTGTGAAGTATATTTTGAAGGAGAGCTCTAGTCTGCTCTTGAAGATCTGTATGAAGAAAGAACATTAAATATCAAATATGGGTGCATGATGGAAAAAAAAAAAAAGGAGACAATTGTCAAATTGAGGAAAAAAGCTAAAAGCTCAAATAGGAGGAAATAGATGTGAGATTAAAGTCAAAGAAGTTGAAGATATGATCTCTAATTTAAAATTTAAAATTAAAGAAGGCAAGAGGATTGAGGACTACTTGAATACGAAGCTCAATGATAAGACTACTAAATGTTCAAAGCTTGAGGAAGAGATTGTCACTCTAAGAAAAGAACTAGAAAAAGAAAAAGAGAAAATTGACAAAGGTCTAAAACTGAGAGGAGGCTCTGAAATTCTTGATGAGTTGATTAACTCTCAAAATCCATCAAAAGAGAAACCTAGTCTTGGTTTTGAAAATGGGAAAATTCCTCTAGTTAGTGATTCTGCAAACTTGTATGATAACTTCAAAGCAGAAGGAAAGTCTAATACAAAGGAGGAGAATACTAACACTGAATATTCTAAGAATAATTCCTCTAAAAATACAAAGACAGACCAAGGTTGTTAACAAGAAAGAAGATGGATTCACTCCTATCCGGAACAAGAAGAAGAATTTCAGGGCACCTACTCTTAAGAAAACTTCTACTACCCAGTTCAATGGTAATTGATATGCTTGTAACAAGATTGTTCATAAGGTTGTTGAGTGTAGAAGCAAGATGAGTCAAAAATCATTTAGATCCCCAAGGTACAATGCTATAATTTCTCAATCATTTCATGGTCAGTGCTATGATTGCAATAAATTTGGTCACTAGGCTAATGAATGCAAAAGTAAAGTGATAAGGAATAGTAATGCTATGAATTCTTAATCCTTCTATGGTTATTGCCACACATGCAACAAGTTTGGTCATAGGGTTGTTGATTGTAGATCTAATGTGAGAAGTAACTATGCTCCGCAAACTAGTATCATTTTCTATAATTGTAATAAACTAGGACCAATTGCAAGACCCTGCAAGGGAAAGAATGTAAGACCTTTTGCTCCTGAAAATAAGATTGACTCTAATCAACAAAAGAAGGTGATGAACAAGGTATGGCAGAAGAAGGAAGAAAGTGAAGTCAAAAATGAATATGTACCTCAACTAGGTGCAAATGGACCCTATGGTAACTAAAGAGGTGGAGTATTATCTCAAGGGGGGTTTTCATTTGGAAACCCTTTAGCCCCCTAAAAAGAATAGGTTGTTGAATATTTTAGCATAGAAGATAAGTTGAATCAATTCCTTTGGTGTGCATAATTTCTAAGCAACAATGAATATTTTGGTAATAATTTTGGAGCAAAAGAATGATTTATGGAGGTGTGATGATCTTTATTCTATCCCTATGGTGACATGGATAAGTCTAACAGAAGGTTCACCTAATTAAGTACAAATGTATTTATGGAAAAAAGTTAGGGATTTTAAAAAACCTTTTATGTGGTTTTTGGATCATTTAATCTCATTTAATGATATCAAGTGTGTGTAATAGCTAAGGGAGTGAAGAAGGTTCTTGGTGAGTTGCATGCTAACCCTGATGACAATATTCACAAGTATTTCTTTGGTTTTCCTATAAAACCATAGTTTTTAGATAGTGCTATCATGGCTACACCAATTGTCATTGATGTTGTTGAAAATCCAAGGCCAAAGTTTAAGAAACATCCATACATATCTACTATGACCGACAAAGATGGAGCATCTCTCATGTTTCGATCAATGTGATTCATTATGAAGATGTCCATATCTATATTCACTCTTAGCCGAGAGAGTACAATCATTTGAATATAGAAGAGTTCAAGTACAATCATCTCTTGGGTAATTATTTTTAGGTCAAATTGAAATATGTGAATGTGGAAGCAAAGGGTTTATGTGTGGAAGGGTTTCCCTAATTTTTGCTTTGAAGATGAATGGGTCAGAATTGCCTTAAACCAAACTCATGAAGATATATTTTGGATTGATCAACCCCGCCAATCACAAAAGAAGCTATCAAGATTGTGATTGGATTATGCTCCACCAAACTCGTGTCAGCATTAAAGGATATAAAGAATGAAGAAGTCATCAAGCTCACTACAGCTAAATTTGACAAAAGAACCCTAACTATAGATGACATCTCATACATAGGGGTTTGGTATGCCATAATGGGTATTGCATATAAGGCTTACTATTCCAACAAAGAAGGGCCCACTACCGCCATCACCATATTCATTTCTCATCAAATGGTGAAGTAAGGAAAATAGTATAACCTTTGTGAGCTTTTGCAGTAGAAATTGCTAGAAAATTTACAAAAAACCAAGGATTCACACTATAATTCTTGGTACAACACTTTTATTATTTTTCTTATGTTATATTTCTTGAGGGAAATACCTAGTTTGAAGAATGGGGTCTGCAGAAAGATTATTCATGTTGCACATCAAGTTAGGGATCATATGTGTATCTTTCTAGACAGTAAACAATGTGACATAATGTTTTGGGGTTTCTTCAAAACATTTCAAAATGAAATGTACAAGAGGGATAGGATACCCTCACAACTTGTGGAAATATATAAGAATGTAATTAATTTTATGGTAGATAAAGATAATATTTATATGGAGGAAATTGAGCCAAGAACTTCATGGATAACAAAGGTTCTCTATGATGTCTCCAGACCTGACTAGGTTGCATATGTTGACATGCTACTCAACAAACCTAAGGATCCCACTGTTTAGATGTTTGGGACATGTTATGAAATAACCAACAAGAAAATCAAGAAAAAGGTAGAAGAAAAGGTGGAGAAGAGTGTGGGGAAGATTATTTTTGAGTTGAAAAAGGTGTTTGGCTCTCCTGAGGGTCATGCGAAAGCATCTCAAGCCACTACTACTATACCAACTCCTAGAAGGACAAGTAGATCTACCACTACCATAGCTTTCGAACCTCCTCAAATACCTCCTAGTAGAAGAAGGGTTGTTACTAAAGTACCGACACAAACTAAGACTAAAAAAAGGAAGAAACTAATATATAAACAAATGGAAAAAAGGGGGAAGATTAATCTAGTGAATATGGATGATGATGAGGAAGATGAAGAAGAAAAAAGTGAAATTATATATTGAGGAGAAGAAATAAGAGAACAAGACAAGGAGAAGAAAAAGAAACATCTAAAGAAGAAGAAAATGAAGAAGTAAAGAAAACAAAGAAGGCTCCTCCAGAAACACCTAAACATGAACCTCTACAACTTGAGGCTACTATCAATGTAATTTTACAATGTGATGCACTGAAATAAGTTGTTACTCTTTATGATGAGATGTCCCCTGTTGATAAAACCATAATGGAAAAGGAAATAGTTATGTATATAAACAACTTTAATATGGATCTAAATGAAATCATTGATCAACTTTCGGCAAGTCTAGAAAATGTACTAAGTAACAAAAGGAATGAAGTTGTTGTTGAAGAAGCTAAGATGAGGCAACAAGGATTAGAGAAGGCCAGTATATCTATTTCTCATGAAGAAAGGGTCAAATTATCTCAATATTGGGCACAAGAATTTATAATCAAACAAAGGATAAACACTCTAATGGTTAAAGATAAAGAAGAGATAAAAAGGATGGAGAAAGAAACAAAAGAAAAGACAGCCAAAATTCTTGAAGAGATGAAGAGGGCTGAGGTGACTATTGATTCACAAGTACCTCCAAAAATACATGATACTGATGTTGAAATAAGTGCACAAGAGCCTCCAGATGAACAAGAAACTAAAAATATGCCTCTTCCAAAAAATAAAAATAGGCAAAGTATATCTAGTCAACAAGAAGTACAAGGACCCTCTGGACTTCAAGAAGTAGAAGGTGTCTTTGATGTACACAAAATGCAAGAATTCTCTGGTATAAAAATGGAAGAAGAAGAGAAAGAAGAGGAAAAAAGAGAAAGAGAAAAATGGTAAATAGAATGAGGAGACTGCTCCTCTCGAGAATACTCATGCACAAAGTCCAGAAGATCAAGGTGAAGTGAGTATCTCCTCTCCAGGGAACACTATTTTTTATAAGGAACATAATATTTCCCCTTCGAAGAATTCAAGAAGTGATGAACAAAAGAAAGAGGATAACCTGAGAATGTTCAAGATGAAAAAGAAAAGACAGTTGAGAAGCAAGATTATTTTGTCGATATTGGTCAAGGATCTTCATCCTCATATTCTTTCAAGGATCTACTCGGGATGTAGATGTAGTTTCAACATGTGGTCACACCCCAACTTCTACAAATCCCTACCCATGAAGGGCAAGTCGACTTGTCAAAAATTTCCCCCCTTCACAAGTTACAACTTAGAGATATTTTGCATGCTTCCACAAGGAAGGAGATTCTACAAGAACACATGACAAAGAGTAGATTGATTGATGATGTTGTGAATATCATTCAAGAAGGTTTACCTGAGGTGAACATATATTCTTCCTTTCCTTTGGGACATAAATTGAAGTTGCTAATGGATTCTTTTAAGGATCATTCTTCACACATTGAACAAAAGGTAGAGAAAGAGGCTTTGAGAAAGGTAATTGATAAGATAATGGTTGAGGTATCTGACCAGTGTGCTAGTGCACACAATAAACTACAAGAAAATTTTGAAAATGTTCAAGAATTGTGTTGATGAAGTCACTAAACTTTATCAATTTTGTTTGAAATGGCCAAGCTCCACCAAGAAAATCAAAGGTTATGGATTGACTCCATTGAGTCACAAGTTACTCAATTGGTCAAAATAAATGATTTTTCAAAAGATAAGGATCGATAAATAAGGGCTTAAATAGAAAATCTTCATGTGCAGTTGTCTTTGATTCTAGATCAAAGACATAAAATAAAGAATTAGTTTGGTTAATTAAGGGAAGTAGTAAGCCTAATACTTGCTTCATTATTTGGATTGCTTGATAAAGCAAAAAAATTTGGTCAAAAAATGAAAGCTCCAAAAAATGTAGATGAGGTTGAAGACTTTTTGATGCAGGGGTATCATTGTCCCTTAAATTTTGGTTTGAGTTTTATGTTGATTGGGAATTTTTATTTTGTGGGTACAGTTTTCTATCGCATTACATTTTTATCTTCTTGTCAAAAAGTGGTAGATTTGGAATTTCTTATTGCCCAAGCAATAGGAGCTTATTCTCAGAAGGGTTTTTCGTTTTTGACGTTACCTTCCAAAACTGACAGTGTTACGTGTCGATTTGAGGTGTTCGATGGTGGTTTGGTTGTTGATTCAATTCAATTCTCTTGTAAGAGATTTGATTTCAGTTATGGAAGAGTCTGATTCATTCTAGAGGCCATTATGAAGTAGCAACGGTGAGGAATTAGAGAGTCGTTAAGAGGTGGCGCAACAGTATGAAAAATGAAAGGTGGTAGCACAAATGAAAAGAGAAGTCAAAAATATGGTAATGAGTGGATGCTAAAAGAATAGAGTGATCATTGAGGAAGGAAAATAGACTTCCAAGTGGCAGCATGAGAAGCCAATTAAACAGTAAAGGTTGATAAAGTAATGTGAGGGTGATGGCTAGAGAAGAAATTTGCGAAGGTGGTCAAAGACTTTGAAGCGATCAAGGGTGATGGTAAAGATGCATTAGGCTCTGCCAATAAAAATGGAAGAGGACAAGGGAATAAAGGAAGCAATAGGGTATTACATGGGGGCAGAATTTATAAGGGAGATGGCTAATAGGGGTTGTTGAGGCCGAGGGGTCTATAAGAAGAAGAGAGAATGATTCCTATGGAATCGAGTTATTTGTATTTGCATGTTATTGAAAAGTATTAATAAAATTTTGTTTCTATTTCATTATGGTTATTCATCCTGTCATGGTATAATACAATCTAATGGTGAAGTCACAATTTAATGTCTAAATGATATTGCAAGTTCTTGTAGCGATAGGAATCCCATGTAGCTGATTGGTAAAATGAATATTTGTAGAACCCCAATTTTGTGTCAAATGTGAGTGTTTGGATAAGGCTTTGCATTAAATTGGTATCAGAGCCCTAAAAAAATTGGGCAGCAAACACTTAGTGTGTTCTTGATGGGTATTAGGGTAAGAAGGCCTATGATAATCTCGTATTGGGATATATATTAGGACTATAAGGAGTGAAAAAAGCTCTAAAAAGTATGGGAAGATATTGCAAGATGAATGGATATTTTGGAAAAAATATTCCTAATAAGGTGGTGATTGCAAAAAATATAGATGGAAAGTTGAGGCAACAAAGAGTAAAAAAGATGACGATAAATGCATTCTAAAGGGAAGCATGGAAGAGGCAGAATTTAAAGATAAGGTAGCCGACAAAAGTGATGATGTTGAGGAAGGAGATCACCTAGTGACAAAAAAAGATAAAAAGAAGGATTCTCAAAGGTTCAAATCTGTTCATTTGATGAAAGATGGTGTTCAATATGAGGTAGCATTTGAAGATGGTGAAAATCTTGCTTTTACTTCTAAAGATAACCAACTAGAAAGAGAGGACAGTAAAAATGAAAGTGAAAAGAGCCTAGTAGAGGAATTTGAAATTGCATTGAATGATGCAAGCAAAGATGATTTACTTTTGCAGCTTATGGAAATTGAAGCAGAATGGTTGGAGAAGATTATAGATGGAAGCCTGAAGGTAAATAATACGGTAAATAAGGAAGATAATGAAGCAGCAAAGAAAAATGAAGTGGTCACAAAAATGAATAAAAGTGCAGAAGCTTCAATTAATATTGTAGCAAAAGGACAAGTAACTAACATGGATGAAGATGATGTGGTCCCAGATAATATTCATGAGGTAAATTATTTTATACAAAGCAAGGATAAAATTTTATTTCTAGTTGGGTTTGTGTTGATGGAAGACTATGAAGAAGAGACAACATGGTGGGGATGTGAAAAATAAAATCGAAGGAGGAAGTATGCACAGAGAGAACAAAGTAGAAGAATACAGATTGAGAAATTTCTGAGGCAACAATTCCAATATGGAAGTTCCAAATCGAAAAGGATGAACAATTGGAAAGTGTGGAAAAAGAAATTGGAATTAGAAGATGACATTGTGGACTCCATGTGCAGGAGCACATGATTTTTGTTCCCTGGGAAGTCTGATGCAAGGGCATCGTCGTCCCTTAAATTTTGGTTTGAGTTTTATGTTGATTGGGACGTTTTGGTTTGTGGGTGTTTTTTCTGTCGCATTACATTTTTATCTTCTCGTCACAAAGTGGTAGATTTGGAATCTCCTATCGCCTAAGTGACATGAGCTTATTCTCATAATGGTTTTTCATTTTTGACATTATCTTCCAAAACCAATAGTGTTACGTGTCGGTTTGAGGTGTTCGATGGTGGTTCAGTTGTTGATTTGATTCATTTTTCTTGTGAGCGATTTTATTTCAATTATGGAAGAGGCCAATTCATTCTATAGGTTGTTATGAAGTAGCAACTATGAGGAATTAGAGAGTCGGTTGAAACGAGGAAGTTAAAAGGTGGCGCAATGGTATGAAAAATGAAAGGTGGTAGCACGAATGAAAAGAGAAGTCAAAAAGATGGTAATAAGTGGATGCTAAAAGAATAGAGTGATCATTGAGGAAGGCGAATAGACTTCCAAGCAGCAGCATGAGAAGTCGATAAAATAGTAAAGGTTGATAAAGTAATGTGAGGGCGATGGCCAGAGAAGAAATCTATGAAGGTGGTCAAAGACTTTGAAGTGGTCAAGGGTGATAGTAAAGAGGTGTCAAGCTCTACCAATAAAAATGGAAGAAGACAAGGGAATAAATGGAGTGATAGGGAATTACGTGGGGGTAGAATTTATAAGGGAGATGGTTGATAGGGGTTGTTGAGGCCGAGGGGTCTATAAGAAGAAGAGAGAATGATTCTTGTGGAATTGAGTTATTTGTATTTGCATGTCATCGCCAAGTATTAATAAAATGGTGTTTCTATTTCATTATGGTTATTCATCCTATCATGGTATAATACAATCTAATGGTGAAGTCACAATTTAATGTTTGAATGATATTGCAAGTTCCTATAGCGATAGGAATTTCGTGTAGCAGATTGCTAAAATGAATGCTTGTAGAACCACAATTTTGTGTCAAATGTGAGTGTTTGGTGGAGGCTTTGCATTGCTTTTGTATATAGTTTGAATGTAAAAATCACATTCTCACCTTAGCAAAAGCAAATTAGGTTGCAATTTTGACACAACTTAAGCATCAATTTTGGGCAGCTCCAACTCAAGGGGAGTATTATTTATAGAAATCATATAGTAAGGGGGAATTTATATAGTTTTTGGGCTTAAAAAAGTAGAAGATAGTATGCCATTTTCCCTTGATGTCAAAGTGGAAGAGAAGAATTGTAGATATGGGTGGTGTTGCCATCAATGAAAAATGAGGAGATCGTTGGCAATAAGTGTTGTCATTGATGTCAACTCAAGATTGGTTGTCATTGATGCTAAATTAGTATGTTGAAGTTTATATATACACCAAAGATAGTGGAATTGCAAAGATATCTATAGTATATGGAAGAATGATGATCAACTTGATGTCTATGAGTGATGTGGGGGAAAGAACACATGTTCTGATGTGTTTACAATATGTTTACAATGATATTACTATTATTTGGTGCACCACACATGGAGATATGTTGTAGAAGCTTTGCTAAGGTATTTGAAGACTATACTCTGTCATAGTGTTTTGATTTGCATCCTTGTGCGGAGAAATATTTTGTCTTGTGGTTCAAAAGATAAGATGGTCGAGGTGTGAAGGTGTTATATTCAAGAATTCAAGTCATTACACCTTTCACGCTGAAATTTCAAAGTAATTGAGTTCTGGTATGTGCACTGGAAAGGTAAAGTATTGATGAAATCTTGACGGAATGCTCTACATTCCCCCGGAACTGAATTATTGACCTTATGGTTTTTTGGACATGTTCAGTAATGCTCAAAGCATATTATATTGTTGTATCTATTGGTTTGGTGGTCTACAAGTGCAATTTTCATATGAAAGAGTTGTACAGTTAGTTTCAGGATGCTTTATTTTCTTAAGTTCAAATGTTTTTCTTCTTGTGCCAGTACTTAATAATCAGTTATTTTAAAAGATGGTTGAAGATATATTGTGCATAGTCTAAAATTCTCACATCTTGGTTTGCATAAAGTTTTTTGTCTCTTCCCAATGGTGCAAAGTTGAACAGTTGGTAGTTTTGGTGGTGTTGTCATTGTTTGGGATGACATGATTGTTTCCTTCAACTGTGGTTGGTCTTGATCAATTAATATTGATTTGGAGGATTTGTTGATATGGTTTTTGGTCTTGATATGTCATGTATTGTTTTGCAACTCATTTTCTCTTCATATTGTATATGTTTGGAGCTTACCTGTGTGATATAATACATTTCTTTTAAAGGTCATCTTGAAACCAATCTAATCAATATTTTGAGTTGTTGTGAAGTATATTTATAGAAGATCAAAATCATTTGTGATGGGATTTATGTATAATGAATTGTAATTGAGCAGTATGTTGAAGATGAAATGTGTGAAATCTATATGATGGAATAATTGTGTGAAAAGTGGATTGCAACATCAACATATGTTGGATGATACTTTCATAAGCAATTCATGTTCATATTTCTCATTATAATTTTCATGTATCCTACTTTGAGATAGTGAGTCTCAGTAAGTCCTTGTATCTTGTCCTAAGGTTGTGTGCCTTAGCTTGCAAGTCCTTAGGAAATGAACCTTAAACTACATTATAATTTTTGTAAGCTAATGTTTTAAGTCAACCTCTGAGTTATCAAGTGACTCCATGCCCAATGGACAGGTCTAGGCCACTAGTTTACATGTTTAGCAGGCAAACATCCAACTGATGTCGCCAAAAAATGTTACCCAAATTTTCACCCATGGCTCAATCAGGTAGAACCCATTGAGAAAGAAGAAAGAAAATGGTACATTTCTAACCTCCCTATGTTGCATTCATATATACAAATGAAATAACTTGAGAAAACACAACTACAAATAATCACATCTATATAGATAAATGAAACATAAGAAGATTTTTTACAAAAATTTCTTCTGAAGTTATTTTATTAAACAAAATATTCATTTAACTCACACAAGCCATGAGTTTAACTGTTACTTGCTTATTCAATGCAAAACAAAATCAACATATACATGAATAAGTAAATGAATATAAAAGAATAGCATGTAGGGAGGGTAACTAGTCATTTCCTATGAATGATTGGTTATTTGTCGAGTCTTCTTGGTTGGTTGTCATTTAGTTGTCCTGGTTTGTTCCTAGCTCCTTAGGACTCCTGTTTCCTGCAATGGTCAAAGCAATGTGTTAGAGCAGCGCTCTAAGCAATGACAAGTTACACACTATACATTATCATTTACCCATTCATGTATAAATTAACCTTAATTTGCATTTAACAAACATCCATATCTTGAATATACCAGAGAAAACACTGAAGTCGTCGGGATATTGCATCAAAGTGTGTATTTTTCTAACTTGTTTGCTTCATGTGCAGCTATAGGTGTAATCATGTCTTTATTCTATTCATCAGATTAAATATGAGTGGGATAAATGTGGCTCCCACAAGGGTTGAGCCCAGCTCATAATAATGGTATGTAAAACATTATCGGTGCTGCAAGTTATTTTTATTTTCAAATTGCATTGCAGATTCAAGGAGACAGTGATCCAAGCTTCAATAGAGTTTTCATCCAACGGGATCAAAAGAAATGCCATTATAACAATCTTCCAGTTATGAAGATGATCATTTGTTCACAAATACAATTCAGGACTGCCATAATATAAAAGAGTAAACAGAGTGATAGGGGACAGCATTTCCTTTTGCCTATAACCTTCAAGCAGTAATCATTATGATCTAAGAGATAAAAGGAGCAGTATTCATAAGCAAAGGAAGTAAAATAACTGCATGTTTAAGGCTATCTTGTTAAGTTTTTGTCTCTGAGAGTGATCATCAAGTTTATGAATTTAAGAATGCAAGAGGTCATTCAAAGTTGCTTCAACATGTGGATTATTGTTGTTTCTCAAAGTAAATCAGAAGCAAGTACAGTTCCCTTTACAAGTGACAATATTATAAAAGAAAAAGCAGCCATATATCTAAAAACTCCAAATTGTATTTTGTCAGTTAAATAGTGAAATGAAATAAAGATCAGCAAAAATGAAGGAATACTGTATTGATTTAGGAAAAACTCTTTATGGCCACGATCTATTGTTTTCTTGAATTTTCAGTCTGAATGAGTGTCTTGCAAGTTTTCCTTACTCAAAAGCTAGTATCTCACTATGATTTGATCTACAGTAATCAGCTACCAAGTAAGCAGTGAGCTTCAGTATGTTTAAATAATGAATTACTATGAAAGGAACTGCAAAATATATGGGATATTCCTTATGAACAATAATGACAGAGAATAGATAAATCAAGCATCAGAAGACAATTTATTTCAAAAGATTACTGACAGAAATTTCTATCCAAAAGTAGCAGCAGTACCCTTATGCTATGACAGTGGCAATTATATTGTACTGTGTATTGATAATAATATTTAAAATTATCAATGACAAAAGTTACTGATGGCAGTTATAGGGAATAAAGTGTTTTCAGCTTCAACAAACACAGTCACCATGGCAAGCTTTTGGTAAGGAATTGATTCTGAAAGTATTGATAATGCACAGGGTTAATCTTTTAAGAGACATTACCTTTTGCTTTGAAAATGCAGCCCTATGAATAAGAATGACATAATTGTACAATGTCCAATGAAGTGCAATGTCTACAACAAAAGGATCTTTCACTTCTTTGAAAATGGTATCATCGGGTAGTAAGGCATCCTCTTGAAAAGGGGTTTCCAAAGCTCTTTCATCAACAAGGAAAAAGCAAGCAAATACTTAGATGCACAGGTTTTCTTTTCATTTGTGTGGAGGAAACAGATGTAATGCACAGGAAGCTAAAATTTAGGTCCCTCAAGCATGCATAGAACCTTGAAAGAGAGAAACACACAGCCGCAGTCATGAAATAATAAGAAGTAAATGGAAAAATGCAGAAAAGTTTTTGTTTATTCCAGAGTAATGGCAGCCAAATAGAGCCACATAGAGCAGAATAAATAGAAACCTTTTATTTTCTTCAACAAGTGATGTCAAACATGAAGAGAAATACAATTTTATTACAGAATATCTCACTCATGTGGCTTTAACACTAAAGTAAGCCTCCAGAATTTCCAAGCTAAGAAGGTAAAACCCTTAACTGATGATAATTATGATGGCATAGGTTTTTCAAAACTCAGAATACACATGGTTTTTTTTTTAAATCACAGCTTGTAAACTAATCCAACGGCCGACTAAATCATTCTTTCAAACCTCATTCATATTATAATCTTGCATGATCTGCTAATAAGATTACAAGTCGCCATTGCATGACTGGTCATGATCATGAAGAATAGAGAGCAACTTTGAAAATCATGGAGAAAGCAAGAAAAAGGAAACGCATAAAATCTTCAGAAAACTGCAAGCAATATACAATGAAAAGTGTGGAACATACAAAGTAAAATTCAGGAAAAAACAAAATGTGTTCTTTGTATAATGGAGCTTGAATCAAAGTTAAGACATAGATAAAGAGGAGAAAAACATATTTCTTTTTACAAATAAAGCCATACCATGCGTGGTTTCCACCATTGAAGGCTCCACAAGTTGTAGGTCAAGCTACACCAAAACCAGAAACTCTAAATCATGGTGGCGCTACAAGTTTGCTAGAGATCACAACCTTTAAAGTACAAAATTCATTACCCTACAGTGTTCAGGCGTGAGTTTCTGCAATAGAAATCTTCAAACTCTCTAGTTCAAAACCCTGGTAGCGCAATAAGGAGCAGAATGAAACAAAGCAAAATAAGATGCATTGTTTGGCTCGAATTTTGGTTTTAGGGTTTCTTACCCTAATTTTGGCAAGAGTTGAAAGGTATTTTTACCTTTTTGATTCAAAATATACCGTCTTTCCACAAACTCATTATGCCTTTTAAACTTGCATGTGCTAAATCTTTTTGACTTATGCTTTACGGCCCATTGCCTTTATTTTGGCATTTATTTAAGGAGTTGTAAAACATTTACTCAAATGGTAGAGTTATAAATCATTTGATTTATGTTCTTTTAATGAAAAATAAAATGGTCGAACTATGGAAGAATTTTGCATGAATATTAATGTAAAACAAGTGACTTAAAAGGTGTGGTTATAAGCCTTTAAGTCATCTTGTTATTCCTTAATGCAAAATGGCGCGTACTCCTTTTGGCCTTTTTGAGGACTTGTTCAAAGAGTTATCTTTTTGAGAGCATTTAGGGGAGATAGGAGGTGGTTAGTAAACATAAGGAGGACAAATAGGGGAATTTAATTTCCTTTTAGTTGTTTTTGGAGCTTTTAGGGGTGGTTTGATGTATTATCATATTAGACTTGGTCAAAGTTGACATTTTCAACTTTTGTGAGCTCATTTGGAATACTTTCAGTTGCTAAAATTTGGGCTTTATGGAGGCATACGAGTTCAGGAGTTTCTAGATCCTATTTTAGTGGATCTGAATGGAGAGATGGGATATAATCACCTTTGTAACTCATTTTGTGGAGAGTTTTGGATATGCAGCTCTTGGAGATAGTGACTTTTGGCAGTCCTTTCACAAGTCTTGTGCATGCTATTGTAACTCAATTTTGGAGATGAAATTCAGTAAAGACCTTGATTATTATTGATTTGAAGCTTTTGCCTACTTTTTCTTTGCATTTTTGTGTTCAATCAGCTGATTGATCAAGCTTTTAGTGAGGTAATGTTTATTTCCTTCAAGCTTTGTCCCAAATTTTAGAACCTTTATGCAGAAAGTATGTTTTTGCAGGTTACAAATTGTGTCAAAAGATACAAAAGAATTTTAGATGTGAAATCAAATTTCCTTCTAGGAATCTTAGCACTAGGACCTATTTGTGAAACACTTTTGCAAAAATATATAGAAATGAGTTGTGCAAATTTGTCTTCAGTCATTGCAAGCAAGTGTATGAAATCTGGTTTCAAATACAAGTAACGTTTAGGTGCTTCACCATAGGGTTTAGTTTTAATTTTAAAGCATTCTCCTTCTCCCTTTTCCTTATAGAATCAGTAGTTTTAGGTGATGACCCAACTAGGAAGTCGGCCTTCTCCAGAGGTTGACCTCTGCTTACAAGTAACCCACAACTTTAGAGGTCTTCCCATGTTACATTGAAATGTCAAACTTCACGTTCAACAGGGTGCAATTTCAGTAGATAATAGGAAGCTCGAACTTGACAATGGGAAAGAAGGGGACATTACAATCCTCCCTCCCCAAGATTATTTGTCCTTGAGCAATTGCAACTCTTGGTGTTGTAATATGTGCTCACTCTCTCCCAAGTCACATCCTCCGTTGACAAGTTCTTCCTCTTCACTAAGTACTCCCTAATAACCCTTTTTTGTAGAGTGCACTCCCTGACATCAATCATTGCCTCTAGGATCAGTATAAATTTTCCTTCCTCATCTAAAGGAGGAAACTCTATAGAAGGAATCACATTCTTCCCAAGTGCCTTCTTAAGGCAAGAAACGTGGAAGACATTGTGCACCCTACTACTCTCAAGTAGCACAAGCTCATAAGCCACCTCTCTGACCCTCTTGGTGACTCTTAATGGCCCATAGAAGCAAGGCTTCAACTTCTCTAACCCAATATTCTTGAGAGTGAACTTCCTATAAGGCTGAAATCTCAAGTAGACTGTGTCTTCTATCTCAAATACTCGCTCAATATGATGTTGATCAACATACAACTTCTATTGATTCTAAGCATGTTGAATATTATCCCTCAAGGATCTCATAATGTCCTAACTCTCTTAAAAAAGATCTTTGGCTCTAGGCACTCTACAATCCCCAAAGAGTAAGTCAATGAAGTTAGGAGCTTCATAACCATATAAAGCCATGAAAGGAGACATCTTAATAGCCATATGAAAAGTGGAGTTGTAGAAAAAATCCCCCAAATGCAACCACTTAACCCACACCTTATGATGTCTTGAAACATAATTGTGAAGGTAGCCTTCCACCCATTTATTAACAATCTCCATATGACCATCAATGTGGGGGTGATAGAGTCAACTTTGTGTCACATAATTTAAATAAATCCTACCAAAACAAACTCGTGAACTTTTCCTGATCACTAATGATGGTCTTAGGTGTTCCATGGAGTCTAAATACCTCCTTCAAGAACAAATCTACCACTTGTACTAATGTATACCCTGCTGAAATTGCAAAAAAAGTAAGGAAACTTGGTCAATCTATCCACCACCACATAAATACAATCCTTCCCCTACACCTTGGGAAGCCCTATAATAAATTCCATTGAAATGCTTTCCGACTTTTGAGTAGAAATGGGTAAGAGTTGCTATAGACCAGCGGGGTAGGTATGTTCATTTTCTATTTTATTGACACACCTGGCACTCATGAACATACTTAAGAATGTCCTCCTTCATCCCCTTCCATAAGAATCTCTCACAAATCTGCCTGTATGTTTTGTAATACCCAGGATGACCAGCCATAGGAGTGTCATGAAAAGTCTTGAAAATATGTACTTTAATCTTAGATTCAAGAACTAACAAAATTATTTCCTTGTAAAATATGAGGCCATCTTTGACTTTGTACCTGTCATCCTACAATGAACCATCAAGTATGTTGTTTGCAAGTGCATTCTTTACATAATCAACTTGTATTTTCTCCCTCCAATTCATTGATATCTCTAAAATTGAGCACAAATTTGGCCTTCTTGACAAAGCATCAACCACTATGTTCCTCTTCCCTTTGACATATTTGATGTCAAATTCATAGGCTTACAGTTTACTAACCCATTTTTGTTGCCTCTCGTTAAGATCTTTCTGATTTAGGAGGTATTTAAGACTATTGTGATCAATCTTAACAACAAACTTCCCTTCAATAAGGTACTATCTAAATTTAGCTAAGGCGTGCATTATTGCCACATCTTGTCATAGATGGAGTACCCTTTCTCACCTCCTCTCAACTTCCTACTCTCGAATGAAATTGGGTGTTTGCTCTACATAAGAACAACACATATATACCTTCATCAAATGCATCACATTCAAGCTCAAAAGGCTTAGAAAAATTTTGAATAGCTAAAATAGGACATGTGCTCATCAATTTCTTGGAGCGATCAAAAGATTGTTGTGTTATTTCAAACTAAACAAAATCCCCTTTCTTGGTCAAATATGTAAGTGTGGCAGCCAAGTAAGAAAAACATGTGATGAACCTCCTATAGAAACCACGTAACCCAAAGAATCCCTTCAACTAAGTAAGTTTTTTGGTGGAGGTCAATCAAAAATAGCTTTGATTTTATCAAGGTCCACACTAACTCCCTTGGACCTAATTATGTCTCCAAGATATAATAATTTTGTCATCCCAAATTCGCACTTGGACTCCTTAGAAACAAGAACTCACTCTCAAGGATACCCAAAACCTCATTCAAATGGCTCAAGCACTCCTCCCATGACCTGTTGAAAATAAGTATATCATCAAAGAATATTAACACAAACTTACACAATAGCTTACTGAATATCTTGTTCATGCACGACTGAAAAGTAGCAAGTGTGTTAGTCAATCCAGAAGGCATGAAAAGGAACTCAAAATGGCCAAAGTGGTATTTGAACTCTATTTTCTCTATATCCTCCTCTTTGAACCTGATTTGATGGTATCTAGATGTCAAGTTTATTTTACAAAATAGACTACTCTATGTAGCTCATCTATCTGTGGAATGGGGTATTTGTTCTTAATGGTCTTCTTATTCAATGCTTTGTAATCTATGCACATGCACATAGTCCCATCCTTCTTAACCAACACAACAGAAGAAGCAAATAGACTCTTACTCTGTCTAATATGCCCCATATCCAAAAGCTCTTTAATTGATTTCTCTATCTCATCTTTGTGTCTCTTAGGATGTCTATATGGTTTGGTAAGAACAGGGGTATCCCCCTCATCTAACTTGATCACATGCTCAATACCTCTATCATGAGACCTAACAAGAGGTATGCTACCAAAAACCTTGCTTCACTTAAATAAAAAAGCCTCAATATCTAGAGGATAAGAGCACCTCTCTTTTGTAACCATGTGCATAACCACACACTCCATTGTGGGAATGATTTGGATTGAAATTTTGATTTAGGGGTAGCCCACTCCATACTCCTTGTCTTTTTCATTGCTTCTTGCAAGGATGGAGGGTCAAATGTCTTAATCCACCCCTTAAGTGGCTCCATGAGTACCTCACTAAATAAGACTACCAATCACCTCTCTATAATCCCAAAGACCATAACTAAAAGCCTCTAAAAATCTGCTATGTATACCTCCACTGTACCATACTGCTTCAACTATGCTAGCTCTCTAATGTGCAACTCAGGATCCTTTTTGTCAAATCTCTCTATGAGTTTAGTAGTAAACTCATCATATGAAGTGATAGATTTGTGACCCAAGGTGATAAGGCCATGGTACCACCACTCATGACCTACTCCATCAAGGTGTAGAGTGGAAAACTTAATTGTCTCATCCTCAATCATAGGTCTAAGGGCTAGATAATTGTCCAACTTTTGTACCCATGCCCTAGTTGTACACTTATCACTACCATAAAAATGAGTAAGTGTTACCTTACCCAAGGCCTACTGTAGGTCCTTCTGAACTATCGGTCCTCTATGATCAACTATACCACCACCCCTTTTCCTCTTCTAATCCATGAACTCATTGAAGGATAAATGGTCTTTTAGTGCCTCTAGAAGGGTGTCATACTCAACATAGGAATTTCTTAACTCATCCACCAATGGTAAGGGAGTGTCATGACCAATCTATGGTGCCTCTCTTTGAATGAATGAGGGTTGGAAAGGTCTAGGAGTAGTGTTTGATCCTGTTGTTACATGTTCCCCATTTCCACCTTGCTAATTTGTGGAACTATGTTCCCCATTACCTGTTTGGTTGCCCTATGAGTTGTTATTTGGGTTATTTGTGGTAATAATTTTTCCAATCTTACCCAACAACTAAGACATCATGTCCATCATGGTGTCAAACTTCCTCTCCATTCTTGAATTTGGGCTAATCGAACCTACTCTACCCTTAGCTCTTTCAACCATGTCCTCTGGAGTACCCTCCCTATCAATAGGAAGGACCTTATGCATCCCATGAATGCTTGAAAATGTCACAACTTTTGGAAACTATGGGGGTTGCCAATGTGCTTTCATCTATTCTCTTTGAAAATATCTTTGTTCCCTCTCACTCATAGAAGATGTATAGCTGATTATATATGATTAACACAAGCTGGCAGAAAAGATTATGATAGCACTATGATGATCACCCTTGATTTTTTTTTGTTTGTTTATGGAATAATAACTCATTTCAAAATAAGGATTGCATGCATAAATAGTATCATGGGCATTGCAAGAGACTATCATTGTATTACACTAAGGTGTGTAATAACTCAATCAAAGAGAAATGATTACTAACTAAAATCAGCTTGAGGAGGTTAATAACAGACCTGTTAACAGTCCATAAAGTACATTTTCAATCATTCAAAAGGAAACCATACATACGAAAACTCCTCACGAACAAAGAATATGCAAGTGCCACTCACTCTAAAATGGTCCCTTACATTAAACCACCATTCACATTGTAATGGTGCCTCAAATAGGCAAGTTACAAACCTCTGCAACTTCTAATTTCAACCCAAACTAAAAACCCAAAACTCAAGGAAATTGCATGACTCCTTAGGAGGACAATTTTGCCTTGAAAAATCAGAACTTCACCAAATAATGCAAATGGTCATAATGGGGTGCCCAACTATGAGGATTTCGATTAATCAATACCTAGAACGATATTCTTCCACCACATGATGAACTATTTGTGCTTCCCAACTACTCAAAAATGGTAATTTCCAAAACTCATACATTTCATATCAGACCTCAGAAAATGAATTAAATCAACTCCAAACTCACACCAAAATAGGATAAACCTCACACCAAGCCAAAACACTCAAACCCATATCAAAATATTGAATAAATCTTCATATTTTCACCTCCAAAAATCACCAAACAATCAAAACCACAAAAAAATATGATGAACGGACCTCCAACCAACTAGGGTGGATCTTTCACCACCAAAACCAACTATCCAGTGAAGGGTTTTCATCCTCCAACCAACAAAGTAGAATCCTGGAAGAAATCTAGCAACTTAACCTTATGTTGTCAAAGCCAAAATGCTCAACTGAGAGCTCAAATGGGAATATATAGAGAATGAAGGAAAAATTAGGGCAACCAAATTTCAAACTTGCTTTCTTTTCCCCTTTCAAAAAATTTCCATATTTTAAACATTAAACTTTACCTTATACCTCCTAAACTAGGTGTCCTAGGCATGGAACAAGGGGTCATTTCATGAACACGCCACCCTCGTTTAAATTATAAAGTAATTTTATACAAAAAAATCTTAAGTGACAATAAATCAAATATTAATCTAACCACCATTAGAACTCACCATGACCATAATTAGAAAGCACTACATTGAACTACTGGACGAATAGAGCCAAAACCAGGTGCTAAAAATAGCACTTACTAAAATAGCATTTTGCTCAAAATAGTGAGTCAAATCACCAAACTGACCAAATCGGAGCCCAACTAGAACTTATTAAAAATAGTAAGTTGCTATAGCCACTACTAAAAATAGCAACTCTATTGGGAAAAAACCCACAAAAGCTCATCACCAAACGCTAAGTCCCCTAACCATATCCACTTAGCCTACAAGAACTAGGAATAGACTAATGGAAGCTCATATTAAACTATGGGCAAGAAGGGGACATTACAAGACTTAAGTCTTCTAGCATTGAGTTGTTGGGTAGATTCCTTAGTGTGTCTTCTAGAAGTGCATTGACAAAAAAGAGATTTGTTGGTGAATTGTGAGTTGATTGTAAACTAACCATTGACTATGAGACAATTTGCACTAAGTATCTTAGAGTTCAAATATTTAAAATGCTTCCTACAATGATGAATAGAGGTAGAGGTGTGCTCCATGTTGTAGAGAATATTGAGGAAATGATTAATATGATGAGAAATGTCATAGATCAAATTGGATGTTGTCAAAGAAGAGTGCAAAAGAGGTTCTAACCATAGAGTTGATGAAAGTGATGATGAATAAGAAGGTGATCACCAAACCTATACAAACCAAATCTAGTTGAATATATTGAAGAAGATGATACAGAAGAAATAATGTTGATGGCAATCTCTAGTATTGGTAATGAAATTAGAGTAGATATCTCTACTTTAGGTCAGATTTGCACCTACAAAACTAATCTTTGCACATATAAATAAGCATATCCCAAAAATTTGATCTATGGAAATACACCACACTTCTAAATGTTTGCAATTTGTTTACCTCACTCTATAAACATGTATAAAGAATGGGCAATGTTGACAAACATCTTTGGGAGTTTACTAAGCACGGTTCTTCTCCTTTTTTCAAACCCCTAGATCTAAATTAATAGTTTTTAGAATAGAACCAAAGACATAAGCAACCATACAATATATCCTAATATGTCACCAAGTGCAAATGTTGATGTAAGCTTATGAAACTACAAAATGCTCTCTTGAATTGATCAAATGACCATCTCTTGATGCTTAGATCTTGGATATACCTAAAAATGGATTAGAGTTTGTCCTTTTATACATCACCTTAGTCATGCTCAAGCCAACTAATAATTACTTGTAAGGAGGGAGTTGGTTTAGACCCACATTTAAATTTAAAAATTCTAAGTTCATTTCCACACTAGTGAACTTGACACATGAAAATGAATGTATAAACTAAAGATGAATAGATCCCTAAAGATGAAAGTTGTGATCAAGTTAAGTTCAAATTATTTGCCAACTTTTACTTTAAAAAACATCATTTGTACCAAAGTATAAAAGTGCAATGTATGCAATTTTCACAATTAACTATGTTGTCCTTAGACCAATAGATTAATGTATGCATTTCTCACAATTACCTATTTTGTCGTCCTTAGACCAATAGATTAATGTATGCATTTCTCACAATTAACTATTTTGTCGTTAGGTCAATAGATTATTTAAGATATATGCATTATTTGGTTATAAATGTGAAAAATCTTTATAGTACTCTTCATGTTTAAGCTATTTGTAAGTGTGAATCTACATCTGTTAAACAGTGGCCTCATTCACTTTATTAGCAATTAACTATCTTATATTTCTGCAAATTGTTTGGCCTTTGTTCTTCTTAGAAGACACTGTTGTTTATCCGGGCCCTGCAAAGAATGACCGAAAAAAACCATCGTAGACCCTGGGATATATTTTATTATTGACTCCCAACAACGTAAATCGACTAAGCATATTTGTTTCAGACTTATGGCCATTTGAAACCAATAATGTTTTAGAGATCCCGATCCAAGTCCCGTACTCTTACCTGTAATGTGTAATAATACAAGTATATCAAGGGCCTTGCGAAGGAGATCGGCCCATAAAAAATGTAGAAAAGACATATCATTGTCTATGATTCAAATGAACATTCACA